>BQNB010000510.1:93830-113520 GCA_026074375.1 Tanacetum coccineum | reverse complement strand
GTGGTGAGGAGGTGATGATGATGATACCGTGGTGGTTTCGGTGGGTGAGTGGTGGTGGTGGAGAAACGCGAGTGGAGGCGCATGTTATAGGGGATCGAGTGGATCGTGTTATGAGGGTGGTGGCCGACGGTGGGTGGGGAGAGAGAAGACATAGGTTTGTATGTGTGTTCATTTGTTATAAATGAAAAAAGATATATAAAACTTTTTTATATATATATATAAAAGTTTAATAATGAAATAGAAATTTAATAATAGTCTAGGGTTCATTTTGTAACTTTTTAATATAGTTTTGATAACTATTGGTTCGGGACTCGTTTGAACGACTTAACGGACGATTCAAATCTCGAAACTTGCGCCATTGTTTTTCGAATCATTTTTCTGATAAAAATGAGTATTCACTTGATAATATTTTTTATTCATTTTACGAACCGGTTTCGCTTTGTCCGAAATAAAAATGGATTTCAACTCGAGTATTCGCGTTATCCGCAACGCTTTTAATTAAAATGATGACTAATTTATTTAATATTTTTATTAAATAAATACTGATAATTAAAAACAAATTTAATTGTTTTTGTGTGTCCGCGTTGTATATTGTTCGAAAAATGTTTGCGGTGCTGTTTTAGCCCTTTTCGACTCGTATCCAGGTCTCGGGCAAAACTGAAAAGTTGTCAGGAATGTCGTTTCACATCGAATTGCTTTAGGGTCCGAGTCGTGAAAACGTGATTTAGATGATCGTTCTTATAAGTCAAGTCATACCCTAAAAGTCGAAGATTGAAATCGTCATTCAAAAATTCGAAAATTCTCGGATGTTACAAAAATCGCATGATAGCGGGTTAAAACCGAAAGTCAAATTTTTGCGTTTTATTAAAAATATAATAAGTTCTAGCAGAATCCCGTAAGGGCATTTTGGTCATTTTCTGTTGAGATTCAGGTCTCGGTTAAAACTAAAAAGTTGTCCGAAACGTCGTTTCGCATAAAATCTCTTTAGAACCCGAGTCGTGAAAATGTGATATAAAGGGTCGTTTTGGACGGGTCAGATCTAGAAAATAAATATAGTATATAAAGGACTAACGATGCAATAATAAAATAACGATCGTTAAAAATATAACCGAAAAACCTGTTAATTGCCTAACGTTGCAACAAAAACAAAGATCGATACCTTAAATTGAGAAAAAAAAAGATAAGTACCTATAATTGACATTGAGCCTAAGATGGATACCTTTTTATGCGATTTACCTCCCTAACTCGAAATCCTGGCTCCGCCTCTGTAACAATCGAATAGGAAACTAGAAGAGGCATGCAAATTAAGAGAAATAAATATACTGCGTTAGGAGGCGTTGTAGAAGTAACAAAACTATAATATAAACTAAAAACCCTAATGTAATTTTCGAGATATTTAACTGGATATTTTAGTCGTAGATTTGTTAAGCTCGTTAACAATATACCATGCCCCATCAGGTATCTTGTAACACAATTTTTGTTTGTGTTTTATAATACTTAATGTAAAATTTATGAATGAATTGAGTTTTAGATGTATTTTCATTTAATATAATTTTCATCAAGTATTTAAAATCAAAGTTGATAAAGAAAAACTGTAAAAGTCAAAACTGGACATTTAATATGGGACGGATGTAGTAGTACATTTTTCTTAACATGATGCAAATAGTTTTTCAAACTCGATACGGTGTAATTATTTTTATAAAAAAGATTATCATATTTATAGATTAAGATGTGTAGATTTATATCGTATAAATATAATGAAATGTAAGAAAAACCATAAAATTATAAAATATTTTTCACAGAAAATTGTGTTACAAGATACTTGTCACCGCAACGCGCGAATAACCTGATAGTTTTAATTATATAAACAAAACAATTTGTGATTAGAAGTTATTGATCTGTTCAAGAATATTACTAATGGGTGCCCCTAGGAATGTGCTTCTTCTTTCATGGTAGAGTTTTGTTATATTCTTTTATATTATATTTTTACATATCCTTTTAAACACATAATTATATTATATGTCTTTTATCCATTCATTATCTCTTTGCATCTAAACCATCAATTATGACACTTATTTAGATCCTGTGAGTAAGAATTTATATAAGAACAACTAGTAGAAAGATATATTATATCTCTTCATAGTAATATTTCTGTTACTTTTGCAACGCCTAGAATTGTTCGGGTCAAGAGTAATAATATATGAAAGAAGCAGAAGAACTACGAGATATATAAACCCTAATATCTTTTATATAATAAAAGGATTACATTATTTCAGAGTTTTCTATGAGATTTGATCTTATAGAAAAAAAAATTGGACCAATCAGAAGGCTTAATTTTGACACGTAGGCAAAATCGTACGATCTGATTGGTTAAAAAAGTCAAAATTAAATCCAATTTGGTCAAAATTGAAAATTTTGATTGAAGAATTTTGATAGAGAAAAAAAACACATAAAAATGTATGTGTCAAATTTGTGAAAATAAAAACTTAAAAAAGGAGGTTATATATAAAACTTTAGTAATTGAATTTTAAATAAATAATATAGAGTTAAATGTAAATTTATAAGTTTTCATGTTTTTTATAACTTCAAATAATAAATAAATAACCATTTAGACTTTGTACCCTTATACTTTATATTTTAAAAATACAATGTTGTTTTAAAAATACAACATATATATGCACATGATTATTAATATCAAAATAAAAACACGAATTATTGTGTATATAAATAAATAGACGATGTTGTACGTATACGAACAACTCATGTTTTTCCTCTTTATGAGTTTAAGTAAGAATATCCCCAAAAAAATATTATTTTTACTATATGCGTTCAATAAGGACTCATTGTTTTTCTATTTTATAAGTTTATCACATGTGTACACGGGTTTTTATATTAAATACGGATAATTATTATTACACACCACAACAATTTAATTCGATAAATACATTGGTGACTAGATTCGCTTTGTTTAATTTGGTAGGAACATTTATTATAAAGTGTTACAAATTTGTTTAAGAATTGGGTTAGTTGGCTTCAACACCCTTTTTTGATTCCTTTGTAATTTACTAGCTCATTGCTAGTGGTTCTAATAAACTCGCCGTTTAAAAAAAAAAAATTAAAATTTAATGTCTAGATCTCGTACGTACACAGGTATTAAAACTAGTTTATTAAATATTTAAATATTTAATTAAGTTTGATAAATAAAATTCGGTATAAATACAAAGTTTATTAGAGACTTACCAAATATAGTGCGATAATCTATATTAAAGAAAAACTCGTTTGATTATAAAAATAAAAACTTCGAAAAATGAGTAATATTATTTCATTAAAGTATTTTCACTTATAAAAAACAATGCAATCAATTAAATATTTAAAAACTTAATCAAACTTTAGGTCAAATAGCACAAAAAGATATTTAACTTAAAGTTATTTTCAATCAAAATATCACACTTTTTTTCTTGTATAAAAAAGCATTCAACTTTTTTTTTAGCCAATTTCAAACTTTTTATTAAATATTTAATTATCGTCTCTTTGTCACATTCATTATGCTAGTGTTTGCTTCACGAACAAACAACGAACACTTTTGTTCTTGCCTTTGAGTTGGATCGAATAAAACAATAAACCCTTTTGGGTTTTTTACTTCTGCCGAATGAATGTGACAAAGGGAAAAGCAACTCTTGGTGTATATTTGTTTTATTTGCTGAATGAATAAACCAAGGAAAAAAGTAAAAAAAAAAATAAAATTACTGAGTGATTGTATGTCGTGGAGTAGGGAGAGAGTAAGCAAACGATATAGGTTTCTTGCTCTTTCTTTTTGTGTCGAACTGCAAACAATGAGCACCAAGGATTGCTTTTATAGAACCTCGTTAGTGATGATGGTAGCGGTCGGTGAACTCGAAATGTAAAACTTAACGAATGATCGTTAAATATTTAATGAAAATACCTAAATTGGCAAAAAAAAATGTTTGGAGCCTTTTTATGAAAACAAAATACGATACATTAATTGAAAATGATCATTAAATTGAGTACTTTTTTGTGTCATTTACACTAAAAATTAATTCAGTGACTTTATTTCATTTACTCCACAAGACCACACCCATATCTATCTATACTATTATAAGATTATGTTTTTATAATAAATGGGCAGTAGTAATGAGTTGTATCATTAAATGAGTTGGGCTAGCCATTAAGTATTGTGCCTTTTTAACTGGCCACAAGGAAGGTTAATTCTTTCTCCATTGATGAGGCTGTATAAGTTTACATAAAGACATGAAACTGAAGAGCTTTGGCAGTTACAAAAGTCATAATACAAATATTATTGATGGAGATAAAACTGTTGGTCATCCAAAGAGTTGCTTGGTTGTATAAATTCCATGCCCACCTGCTGCACTTGACTCACACTTCTAAGCAACCTGAACATGTCAACCAAACCTGCACACAATATGTCTCCTAATGCTGAGCAGACGCAGTCTAAGGGTAACCTCCACCCGATTAGTGAGGCGACACAGCCCAGTTCTGAGTTATACATGGATGAACTGACACATGGTGTCACTGGAACGATTATTGTGATGATATGCCGCAGCTGGGATGTGCACACTATTACGGGACGTTATGTAAGCACGGATTTCGTCATGTCCGATGCGAAGGTATTTTACTTATTTCTTTCATGTGAACCCGTTTGTTTCAATTCTTGACATCCATTTGTACAGGGTAATGCCATCCATAGTTCCGCCAAAGCGAATGTAGCCCACAACTTTCTCAAGCTAAAGGAAGGGTAAGTTTACTTTATTAAAAACTTTGTAGTCCAGGCCAACAAAGAAAAGTACCGCATATTCAGAGATCATGCTTATATGATTGAGCTTGATGGTGCGGCGTCTGTGAGAAAGACGTCTGTCAAGGGTGGTGGGTTTGTCCGATATCCCTTCCAGCTGGCAGAGCTAGGTAGTATTGAACTTACGGACAACAAATATTTGATTGGTAATGCGTTACCCGTTCGGCTGTTTTACTAACGGTTGCAATTGTGGGTATACTCATTAACTATTTCATACCTTGCAGATGTTGTTGGATATGTTACAAATGTAGGTTCAATCACTCAGCAAAAAAGCGACTCCTGAACCCTTGACTTCTCCCTAGCCAATGGCAGGTTTGTATTTTTTTAGAAGTGTGCATTTGTCTTTAGCTAACTTAGTAACAAACCCGTTTTATCCCTGCGTACAGGCAAGCAATCCGGGTGACGTTGTGGGGAGGCCTCGGCGATGCCTTGGTTGAGAAAACAAACAACGTCGGCTTATATCCCGTGGTATTGACAGCAATGAATGTCAAGCTTTACAATAGTAAGAAATCATGGCCCCTATGTTTTCGCTGAAACCTTCAACGATGTCATATTATTCACATTCTGCTTCTTGCGTTTTAGATAAGCTATACCTGTCTAGCGGCTCTTCCACACAGATTCTGGATGACCCTCAAATACCTGCACTGAAAGAATTAAGACCAGAAAACAGGTAATGCGTGTACAAGTGTTTCTTTGTTTCCTAAACTACTCTTACCATTTATATGTGCTGCAGCGAGGATGAAGTATCATTGAGCCAGACTGCTGTACATGCTGACTACTCTCAGGCTAAGGAAGGAACGTTGGAAAACCTTCTCATCTGGGCTCGGAACAGAAAAAATGATGTAAGGTTTTTCCTATTCACCATGAAGCTGACCTAGATGTGTGCGCATGCTAACCCATTTTCAAAACAAATATCCTTCCAGTCTTCGACCTTCAAATGCAGAGTCAAGATTGATGGCATCAGGACACGAAAGGGATGGAACTTCCCATCCTATGGTGGTGAGAAATGTAAGAAAGGAGTTGTGCGGAAGGAGGGAAGTTTTTGGTGTCAGGCGTGTGACAAGGCTGTTGAATATCCAGTGCTGAGGTAATTTTTTTTAAAATGTAAGGTGGTTTGATTAAAAAAAACCCATTTTGTATAAATTTAGCTAACGCTACTTGCATATACGTCCATATGTGTAAAATAACTTTAACTACTTGCATAGTCTCATATACATGATATGGTAAGATTTATTCCTGCAGGTTCAGGCTTGAACTAGATGTGTCTGACAAGACTGCATATATTGTGGTGGTCATGTTTGATGAACCCGCCACAGAGTTGGTCAAGTGCTCTGCAGATTCACTTGCGGCAGCTGATGAGGATGTGGGGTTGGCATACGCCGATGATGTGGGGATGCCCCGACCATTGGCAAACATTATTGGCACCACCAAACACTGGAGATAAAATCCCAAACCTATTATGAACATGGTACGTTTGAGAGTTTCACGTGCTAGATGATTGCTTTAGAAGAGGTGATTGAAGAAGATGCCGGATCAAGCAATGTGAACACATCTCCTGACATAAACATCAAACAGTCCAAGTGGGTGGCCACAAAGCCAACTGTCGCCACTCCTTCAAAACCTACAGAGGGAAGGGGGAAAAAGGTTCAGTCCAACTCCACATTAAACCGCCATACCAACTTTGAGTTTACTACTTCAATGCCACCTATGGCATCTGCACTTACATGTATCCTTTCATTGTTCTTAGGGTGGATCTGGAAGACTCAGATGAGGAAGTTACATGTGGCATGGATGATGGACATGCATATGGCAAAGACAGCTCTGTCTCAGACAAAAGGAAGAAAAACAGGTTCACCCACAAGACACACTTACCCACTAAGATATCTTATTTATAATGCCGTTGGAATTAACAACTGTTTTTTATGTGTCATGAGTGCAGGTGCATTGTGGACGATTCTACCTCTGACTAAGCGGCCCAAGTTTCAATAAATACAAGCTGTCGGGGTCATATCAGAAATAAACCGGCTTGCTCTCATGAATTAGGAAAATAAAAATTAGCATAGTCCCAGATCTTATGATACTGTGATGTTATGAAATGCTAATACGAAACATTATATTTTCTTATGCTTTGTTTTCATATGAATGATCACGGTCTTTTGGACCCTACACATTATGATTCCTTACGCTTTGTTTCCATATGGCTGCTCATGAATTTTATGCCCATAAATACAACACTTATAGTCAACATGCGCACTTACAATCCGAAACAAGGCCAGATTGGCAAAACTACTATCACTTGGGATTGCACAGATTACAAATTATATGCCAATGCAAGCCAACTAAAGTGCAATTGAAATCTTAAGCTCTTAGTTGCCCATTAAATACTCACTTACAATTCTACAGAGTATAAATTCAATGATTATGGCAGCAAACCCGAGTACAACTCAAATCTCAAGTGAATCTAAAACCTTGAAAACTACAATTACCAAGTCATAAATAATATGATTCACGCTTTCTTCACAGCTAAATCAGAGTGCCGTGATGACTACATCTTCATTTTTGTATCCTAATGAAAAAAGTAAAGAGAAACCAGTTGATGAAACACTACAACCATTGCCTGAACAACAAACAATGTTTCAAGCCATGCCACGCTACCCCATAAATAAGATGTGTTGGGTGACTTAACAACCTCCAGGTTCTGTACTTTAGCAAATTTTATCAATTCGCATAAAACTGTTGCCTTTAAAACTTCACAAACATGCCTAAGTTGCTGTTTTATCTAATGTTATGACGTGAGTATGTAAGTCTTGATTGGTGACTACAACTAATATAACAAGTATTGCCTTTTTTCCAAAAAACCACCTCCATATATCTGGTGATCTGCTACTTATATCTTATCATTTATTAGTTTAAGTTACAAAATAACAAGGTCCTTATAACTTCATTTACTGGCATCATATATTCCATATATCAAGTATGACAGTCCAAAGGGATCCTAATTTAATAACACGACCCTATATCTTTTCCCATTCTACACATATACTTCTTGTTACATATACACCATAATTCATTCTCATCTTTCAGGCAACTCTGGACAATGGTATGTTTCAACTGACAAACCTTACATAAATTCACACAATGAGTACATCTCTAATCATGACTTTCTTGGCTTTGCAGATTCACTTAACATGGATACCCCCATTCCATTCCAATTTAACATACTCCACAAGTCTTTTAACATTTGCTCCAACACAATTATTAATCAAGATGGGAAGGAGCACATCTACTGTGGTCTGAAACTAACTAACATAGATACGCAAGCCTCAGGTAAAAACACAAGTCTGAATCTGTAATGAAATAATATTACTAATCCTATACTAAAATGCATCACACTGTGGCAGGGAAGCCACCACTTCCAAACAACACCAACGCAGGTGAAAAATGAAAAGCAGTTGCTTCTACTTCTAGGCACCCATTCAACACATCCGAACTTAGCAGATCAGGTATGAAATTTACATATGAGAGTGGGAAAACAGGAACGCTCTTACAAAATTTCACCCCGCATAACAATATGTCCCTCCAATGACTTAAAACGCAATTTGTTTTAGAACGCCCTTAGACAAGTGCATCTACAAGACTACCTAAACGAGCAGCATTAACTTTCGCAGGTAACTACATAACATATTACTGCATTTCATCTTATAACTAAACTAAATGCACCGAGATTAAACAAACTAAATGAAAAATAAAATAAATGCACAAACTTAACTACCTGTCGCAACCCCCTCGGTTACACTGCAATACTCATGAAGTTTCTTTGTTAAGACCATACCGAAGGCAGTCTCCCTACAAAAGCAAGAACATAACTTAGGCCGAGGAAGCATAACCTTATTAGCTAACAAAGTTTTAAAACACTTCTTGGGCGTTGTTGTTTTTCTTATAAGGTATCCTGGTTACTTACCATAACCTCGGTCCGCCATCATATGAATGCCGTAGCTGCAACGCCCAAATGTGGTACGAAGAGAGAGCTAACAAGGGTAACAGGGCTATCAAACCAACATTATTACTGTGTTGCCAAGAAGGTAAAGTATTGCTTCTTAAATTCAAAGAGACGCCTTCACCATTTGACAAACTGCTCAATTTTCAGGACCCTGTGACAGCAAAATTCAGGGATCAGATAAGAGTTTACAATGGCATGTTTTGTTTTACATCTTTTGGCGCCAGAATAGATCATTTAATAAATACGGGGAGAGGAATATATACTTTTAGAATAAACGGCCAGAACTATCATCAGATTGGATCTCTACTTCCTGCTGCCGGTTTCCAGCAAAGATACGCTCAGTTGTACTTCTTTGACACGCACAATGAGGTTAGAAACCGGATGTCTACTTTCCTAGATACTGAAACCGGTCAAGGGGTCAATGAAACAACAGTAGCAGGCCTGATTACCATGTTGGATAACACAAGCGCAGTTGCCAAGGCATTCCGAATGGCAAGAGACTGGTGTCATTAGCATGCATCAGTTAATTTTGAACTACGCCTCCTTAGCGAATGCACATCTACACTACAATACAACGCTCCAACGGTGTCAAAAGTTGTGGCTCTAATCACCAATGATTTTTGAGATGGCCTTCCTTCAAGGGATATTGTGGTTGACAGTAAAGATGGAGGTCTTAAAAGAATTTCAGAATTGTATCCATCATATATGGCTCTGCAATATCCATTGTTATTCCCATATGGAGAAGACGGGTTCCATGAAAAGATACATTATCATACTAACAGATGAACAAGAAAAACAAAGTGCGGCTATGTATCATTGAAGGAATACTACGCTTACGTTATTCAGCAAAGAAATTGATAGGGTAATACTTTACTAATAGGAAGGCGCCTTTATCAACAATACTTAGTCGACACATACATGACTATCAAGGAACAAAGACTTCAATAGACCAGAAACAATCAAGACGCCCTTCAGGTAGATCTTTATCACAATCTTAATGACGCTTTTACAAGAGGCGGCACCAACATGGAAGGACTAGGGAAACGGATAGTTTGCCCAGAACCTTTACGAGAGGTCCAAGATAAATGATGCAAAACTACCGATGACATCAAATAACGTCTATTTTATAGCATCATTTATCCTATGTAATTAACCTATTTTGTATAATTATTGCAAAGAATTGTCACTTAATCATTCATATTTGAGAATTGCAGTAATTATGGAGTACTTGGTGAAGATTGACTAAAAGGCACGACTTCTGGAGCTTAAACAAAGATATTTTGAAGATTACTATTTTGACTACCAATACGTTGTATCCATCAAGGAAGATACGGCGTATCTATGCCTGCACTCACCAAAGACCACGAAGGAATGAAGATTAATACGCCGTATCCATGTATTTATAGTCGTATACGTAATTGAATTCCAAAAATGTGGCCTCCCACACGCTTATATTTTGCTATGGCTAGAAGAAGAATGGAAGTGAAAAATACCAAACCAGGTTGATGATATAATCTCAGCGGAGTTACCATCCCCAACAACAGATCCGGAGGGATACAAAGTTGTAACTGAATTTATGCAACACGTCCCGTGTGGTAAAGGCGCTGCCTGCACTATGGAGGGAAAATGTTCAAAAAAATCCCAAAACCTTTTTCTTCAAAAACCAACCTGGATGAAGATGGGTACCCAGTTTACCGCCAAAGGGATTCAAAGGTTCAGGCAGTAAAAGGTAAATTCACATATAACAACAAGTATGTGGTCCCTTACAATCGATACCTGCTACTTAAATATCAGGCACACATTAATGTGGAATGGTGCAACATATCAAAGGTCATCAAATACTTATCTAAGTACTTAAACAATGGCCCAAATCGTGCTACTTTTGTCATACAAGAAAATGTTCAGAAACCTGCTCATGGAGAACCTGAGAAAGTAGTTGCAGTCGATGACATTAAAAACTACTTAAACTGACGATATCTAACACCGTGTGAAGCGGTATGACGGCTCTTTTCATTTGACATCCACTACTCCTACCCATCAGTCATGAAGCTGAACTTTCACTTAGAAGATCAGCGAGCAATAACGCTTCGTAACTCGCAGAATTTACCCGCACTCCTTAATAGGGAAGAGATCAAAATCACAATGTTCACTGAATGGTTTGAGCTAAATAAACGTGACACCAAAGCCAGAGAACTAACTTATGCTGAAATCCCAAAGTACAACGTGTGGCATGACGATGCAAAGATTTAGAAAAAACAAAAACAAAAAAATGCATAATTTACTATTCAAACCCAGCATCAAGGGATCGATACTATCTAAGAATGTTATTGAATGTCGCAAGGGGGCCTCACGGTTTTAAAGAACTTATGAAAGTTAACAAAAAGTTATACCTGACATTTAAAGCCGCATGCTTCGCCTATGGCCTCCTTAATGATGACAAGGAATGGGCCCATGCTATTAAAGAAGCGGCTTTCTAGGCATTATCCCCATAGCTGCGTGACTTATTTGTGACAATGCTGCTCTTCTGCGACGTCAGCAGACCATTTCATCTATGGGAACAAACCTGGGAGCTATATTATCAGACGATATTCTCCGCAAGAAATGAAAACTATTCAAGTATCCAAACTTGCAGCTCGCGGAAGAACAAATCAGAAACTATTATTTGGTGGAAATTGAAACATTGTTAAACAGAAATGGGAGATCCTTAACAGACTTCCAGGAACTTCTGTGGCCAAACCCGACATTGTTAACCCAAATGGACAACCGGATGATCAGAGAATCCATGGATTTTGACATTAAGGCAAGCAAGATTGAACATGACCAGCTGCATTCGTTATTAAACCTCGAACAATGTGTCATTTACGACCATGTCATTCAATCTGTCCACAATAAAAGTGGCTAGTTTTACTTTGTTTATGGGCCAAGAGGAACCGGGAAGACATTCCTATACAAAACTATCATTTCAAGATTACGATCAGAACGCCAGATTGTCCTTGCGGTGGCTTCCTTAGGTACCTACTATCATAAATTTTGCCTCTTTACTTCAATATTCGTAACGAATACCTACACGTCAAGGCAACATGTAACTAATTAATTGCTGACTGGCCTATTCAATTACCACAGGAATCGTTTCCTTGCTCTTACCAGGCGGCCGGATTGCACATAGCAGGTTCGTCATCCCACTCGAACTGGTGGAAAATAGCACATGTGGCATAAAACAGAACACCCATTTAGCTGAACTTTTACAGCAAGTGCAGTTGATTATTTGGGAAGAAGCACCTATGACCTAAAAATATGCTTTTGAAGCGCTCGACTGGACACTACGCGACATACTAGGGTACAAAAACCCAAAAAAAAGAAACACCATTTTTGGGGGAGTTACAGTTTTGTTAGGCGTTGACTTTAGACAGATTCTCCTGGTCATACCAAAAGGCAAAAGGGCTGAGATTGTTTAAGCATGCATAAACCGTTTGGAATTGTAGAAGTCTTGCAAGGTTTTCACGCTAACTTGGAGCATGAGAGTCAACGAGTATACTAAAAACAGGGAGATAGATTACCGGAAAAAAAGTTTAACAAATGGGTACTAGATGTGGGGGACGGGACTGTGGAAGCCAAAAAAAGGAAGACGAGGATGAACCAACCTGGATTGAAATTCCAGAAGATTTCATTATTAACGTAGCAGAATCTCCTATTGAGCAGATTGTGAACCGAACATTCCCTGATTTCACAACCAAGAAAAGTGACGGTGCATATCTAAAATATAACAACCCGAAATTTTCACCAATGTAATATCTCTCTGTTATATAATATATCACTTTTTCACGGGGAAATTTTTGGCTTTAATCTCTTATTATGCAACGTAACTTGCATAACTAAAGTTAACAAGCTCACGCAATCTACCTATGACAATCATATACGTCAAGCAAACATCATAACATGTCAAGTCAATGACCTAATATCTATTTTATCACATATGTTATTCATTTAACGTAGATTTCTCGACATTAATATCAAATGAACATAAACCGTTAATGTTTATGCCAAAACCCTAATTTTGGGTAATGTAGACATCCAAGATGAATGTACAAGTAATCAAAGCTCATGTACAAGTAATATAACATCTCATTTGAATATAATTTCCCTCCAAAATAAGGTACAAGTCTTGTAAAACATAATGTATAAGTCATTAATGCACGATATCCAAAATAGCCGTTTTACCTCCATTTTCCTAAGTAAGAAGGCTTGTACAATACATAAGTACAAGTACATGTCAAGTATACAACTCTTGACATTCATATTCTTTCTCATTTAATGAAATTTAAGAAAACCCTAAACCGAGCTCTGTTTCTTAATATGACCCAGTTTATTGATCTTTATATCCGTTTTAAATCCCAACCACTACTCAAATAAGTTATAATTTCATAATTACAACTTACATATTCAACATTCCATCTTCTTTCTTCATTTTAAACAACAATGGGACGAAGAATTAAACCATTGAAAACCCTAATCGAACCCTAATTGCAAAACACGACAGTTTACTCATTTTCACCTTTTTGATCACAAACCATTAACCAAATTGTAATCTAAGCTCTTAATACAATCCTTAAAATCATTAATCCACCCTTATATCTCCAATGTACACAAAAAAGAACAAAGAAAACCCTAAACCCGTACCATATGAACCTGTGACCTATTTTACTCATTTTTGCCCATTTTAAACCCGAATCACCTATCAATTCTTGTTCATAATCCTTAATACAAGTTTTATGAACATATACTTTCATTATATCCACATTGTGTACACGAAATTGCAAGTTAAAAAATCAATTCGTGCCTAATAGCCCTAGCGAACCGCGGACCTTTATTTGTTGCATTTTTACCCTTTTTAACAAATCCTTTGCAACAAGAAACCATGGTGACTCAGCAACATGTCCCTAATGCAATATTACAAGCACCTTGATTCTTTTTCCATGGTTTAAATTCAGATAAATCACCTCCCTTGGAGGTTAAGGACTGACGCGGCCACAAGATACACCACTCAACCAACTGAAACCTTGGCCTAGCTACTACCATTGTCCTCCATATCACCTCCCTAGGACCCTCCAAACAACTAGATCAGATCATGCCACCTCATCCCTTCACCTGGTCACCAAGATTATTAGGCTATAATATTGCCTTTCGCTTACTCATTTAATCATCCCCATCTTTCTTCATTTATACCTCACTATACAGCAATCTCTGCTCTATAAGTTCCTAAGAAGATCCAAGAGAAATAATCAAGAGGAGTGTTGAAGATTTGAAGCCCCGAAGAAGGAATTTCTAGGCGTACGAGTGCATTCAACCCGAAACGACCCATTCGACTCAATTTTTGATTCTTCATGTCTCTCTAACCTCAGGTTTTTGTTTGATCATACCTGCTTCTTACATTCATACTTATATCCATCATGATATGCATGAATCCATGTTTAAGCGTTTAATCTAAATTTTATGCGTTTTCCTTTTGGGATCCAAAAAACGATCCCTAATACCCTAATTCTTTGTTTTTCTTTGATTAATATTTATTATGGTTTTAGTTTGATTTAATCTTTCCTAAACTAATGTTAATATAACAACCTTATTTATTCTTGAGTAATTTGAATATAAAAACTTACGCGTTTTTCGTTTAAAAACACTAATTTGAACCAGTTTTGATTTTTGGTTTTACGAATCTTGATTTTATACCTTTTTGTTACGTTATATTAATTCCGCACTCGCGCGCGCAGCTTATACTATTAGCTTATAACCCTGAATATATTCATTTGAAGTTTAAAATAAGCTTGCATGGCGTTTGAGACTTGTTTTGCAAAGTTTTCCTTGCAAGAGGTATATATCGTAACTTTCTGAAACTTATAACTAAAAGGACTAAAAATATGTCATTTTATCAAGTTATAACTATAAGGGGGTCTATTCTGTTCACTTTTCAAAGTATAATGGTTTACTTTGTACATCTTTTAAACTAGAAGGACCAAACTTGTAAAAGTGCAAACTCCAAGGGTATATTTTTCTAGTTTTCATTCTTAAGGGTCTAATATGTAACATTTTGAAAAAGTATAAAAATGTGTTCAAAACCTTATTAGACATAACTTTAATTAACGCTTGGCGTGCTTATCATTTTCTCAGTTATGAATAAATACGCTTATACACGATTATGTTATAACTATTATATAATTCATCATCGTTATGCTTTTAAAAATCCTGTCCCGAATCTATATCGTATCACAATACTAGGGAGCTTCATATTAAGGGGTTTCATCTTGGTATTACGTTCTGACTGAGTTGTTGGGTTTACCATTGAAAGTGCCCTAGCTCCTCAAACGTTTATTGAATGACTTCTGAAATATGATGGCCCGAACGGTAATACAATAATTCTAAAATCTCCAATCAAACTCATAACAATATTAAACTCTTTGAACCAAAGTTCTAGAGTACAATCTTCCTAAGACTTGACATATTTACTCAGGTTGCGTGACGTGGCTGTTTAGTATCATTTTGCTATATCAACCTTCCCTGTTAAGATTGTGATAAGGTCATCAGCTTTTATTTTGGAATATTTATTACAACTACATATTAGGTGAGTTCATAGCCTTACTTTTAATTCTCTTTAATGTTTTATAAACCCGTAAAGGGGATACATGCTATAAATTATGAATACAGGTGTTTTCTAAATATATGTTATCATATTACTGCTTGTGATCTAAATCACTTTATGCCAAAAGTCCCTCATTATCATGGACCATTAATCACTTACGAGTGAACGCGAATATTATGGATAGATCTATCGAGATTGACGAATCCCGTTTGTGTTAGCCGGATAGGTAACCAAACGCACTATATTTGAATCTTATAGGTATATGAGAATTACCTACACCGGGGGCCATTATCTCTATATATATATCACAGCAATTTGGGTATATATATATACACCAGTCAGTTTGTGTGCCATGAGCTTAGATACAATAATGAACACTATTAATATTGTTTTCTATAATAATTGTGCTCGTACAATTATTACACTATGACTTGTATTCAAACTGTTTATCATAAACCTATGAATTTCACTCAACCTTTGTGTTGACCCTTTTTATGCATGTTTATCCCAAGTAATTGAGCAACTTATGGCATGGAGTGGCATGGACTTGAAGATGGCTAAAACTTGTTATCATTCACATTTTATGTTTCTAGATTTTGGGACCTGCCTTTGTAAAACTCTGATTTTAATGAATGATAACGTATCTTTTAAAAATGTCTCTTTTGAGTCATTTTCTATGATTGTGACTGTTGTACTATGAAGTAATACCCCAGATTAGCTTCCGCTGCTATATTGTAAAAATGGGGGTGTTACATAAAAGAACGAGCGATCCTAACACCAAGAAATGATGATGCCGATGCAATAAACGCCTATATGTTTAGTAAGTTGTCAGGCCAAATAATCACATATAATAGCGCAGATGAGGTCTGCAAAGCATCAACCGATGTCCTAGAACAGCAGCACCTATATCCCACAGAGTTTCTAAATACATTAAACTTCCTGGGAATGCCACCTCATGCACTCAAACTAAATAAGGAACTTCCAATTATGCTCTTATGGAATGTAAACCCAAGACATGGTCTCTGCAATGGGACACAACTGATCATCACGGACCTAGGCCAGTTTGTGATTCGGGCCCAAATACTTACTGGATCAAACATAGGGCAGACCGTATTAATTCCGCGGATCACACTCACATCAACACAAACACAATGGCCTTTCATAATGAAACGGTGACAATTCCCTATCAAACCATGCTACGTAATGACAATAAACAAAATCCAGGGGCAGTCGCTTAATCATGTAGGTATCTACTTACCAAATCCTGTGTTCAGCCACGGACAACTACATGTAGCTATATCGCGAGTCACAAGCCCAGACGGCCTGAATATCATGATGACTGAAGACGACGACCCTAGACTAAAGCACCGGACATGCAACATTGTTTTCAAGGAGACTTTCGACAACCTATCATAACACCCTAATGTACACGGAAAGTTGTTTTGAAAGAAACTTTTAGCTGCCTATTGTGCCTCATTTACGTGCTATTCTAATAATGAGTGACTTCGCCTATTGTTCTATTTTCATTTAAAGTCGAATTAGGTCCCTAACACTAACAAGGCTTCTAACTCTTAATCATACTCAACCCACAACCCAAAAGTCAAATAAACATAAAAAACTGTAAGTGTTAGTTCGCAAGAAAATAATAACATAAGATTTCAGATGTATATAGAGACTACCAGAAGCATATGTTTATAATAATATCTCTAAGCTGTGTGCGTGTATAAAAGAAGTCTAGATTCAAATTGTCCATAGTAATAGATTTGTTAAAAAGAGTTCTACTCCCACTATGTTGTCCTTCCAGTGTCTGCTAATCGTTAAGTTTTCATTACCAAACATAACATCCATACAACTTTCAAACATCCACATGGCTTACATACTACATATAAAGATAAACCAAAAGCGCAAAAGATAACCATATCATCTGATTAAAAAACTAACCACCTGCAACTAGACACACATTCATAACAGAAACGTCAAAATCATACCCATGCTACATAATTAAAAAACACAACCCTTTGGCTTTACAAACATAATTTTCATATTATAAAACCTTCATAACACCCATTCATACATCCAGAACTAAACATAACACCTATCCATACAATGTCATAACGGGATGTAACATTCCATTTCAAGCAACCAATAATTTTAGGAATTTTAAACATCTGAATATCTCAAAACCATATTTTTATTTATTCTTAAATCAAAAACATCAGTACATAACGAGAAACACCAAAACCAACCGTTGTTCAACCTAAACAAAACTGATTACTTAGAATAAGGACATATAGAACGAAACAGCAACAATTAACAATGCCTAATGCTTCACTTCCATATCAGCCATGAAACCAGCCTTTAAACTCACCCCAACCTGAGCACGTGCCAACAGTGTTTCCAACTCCCCAAGCGTCACAGCATCACGAGCAACGATGACTTTCATATGCTCCAAAGACTTCGCAGCACCTTCCACCTCTCCTGCCGCCTCTAATTCGGCTACCAGCCTCCGCTTCTTACTCAATGAGATCCTTAGTGAAAGACAGAGATCGCTCATCAATCTAGCAAACGATTCATCCTCACCGCGCGAACGACCAAACACATACTTCATCTTATCCGCCAAACGAGGGGATTCAGCAACCTCAGACAACTTATCCAAAATAAAAAATGGCCCCATGTATACCAAATACGGCTGATAAACTAAATATGCAGGTATGATACAATACTTTGCACCACAACTTACATATAAATAGGAACAGTTAAGGGCCTTTAATCTACCAAAGGGAAATTCAAAAGACATAACTATCAATGTAATTAAGGTAAATAACCAACCATTTTGTAACTCCTATAAAGATAAAAAGCCATCTGCTTTAATTGGTTACCTGTGACCAGTCTCTATATTGCCTAAACTCAAGAAAAACGAATTATTATACATTCGTTGTGCAGGTTTACTACAGGTTATCATACATTCATTGTGCAAATACAGAGATTGATACATCAAACCAACAATTGCACATAACCAATTACACAGCACCTACATATCCTATTTATGGTTTATAGGCTCTACGCAGATTAATTTATCAGTTTCTAAACAATCATTACAAAAGAAGGATTTATTGACAAGATGAGCTCACCTGTGCCTGAGCGGTAACATACGCATCCAGTTCCTCAAAATGCACATACCAAGCAGCATAATCAACCTGTACACGCAAACACAACAACATTACTTGCCCAATACATAAACAATCTATCAGGCAACCTCCAATCTCACAATGTAGAAACATATATCAGTTAAAACCTACCATTCATACTATTAATTTTAAACATACCAGGCACCAAACAGCAACCCTACAAAAGTAACAAACACCACTAACCACTGTTGAACTTCATAATCATGCATAACACTAGGACTGATGTGTGTTTTCTAAGCTTTAAATTTATAATACTAGAAATACTAATTTTTACTAAAAACACAACATTCAAGAAGTATACCCGTTCGTGTATAGTATAGCTTTAGGTAAGTCCAGGTCGTTCCACGGGAATCAAAGTTT
Source organism: Tanacetum coccineum (assembly GCA_026074375.1). Lineage (NCBI taxonomy): Eukaryota > Viridiplantae > Streptophyta > Magnoliopsida > Asterales > Asteraceae > Tanacetum > Tanacetum coccineum. Next base: position 94,510 of record BQNB010000510.1, on the reverse strand, counting down.
TCACAGTTTGTAATTAAGGTGCTAAGGCTAATAAGATTGTCACTGATCAAATTAACCAAAACGTGCATAAATTGACTATTGCAAAGAAAGCAATAAAAGGATGTTTCAAGCAAATGATTAAAGTATGTTTGTTTAGGCAATGATCACTTGGATAATGATGTGTTTGGAATATTGTTTATAAATTTAGAAAATAGAGTTATCACAAGTTATAAATCCTTTCGGCATTTAAATATAACTAGTGATTATATCGATTAATAACAACAAATCCTTTCGGCCTTTATAAGTTATTATAACTTATATATTAAGTGGAATGATAAAACATAAGTTTATAAGTATCCTTTCGGCCTTTACACTTAGAAAATCATGTTTAATCATTTCAAAATCATGTACTAGACACATAAACATGCATGTTGCGACGTGAGTACCTAGACAAAAATCTCAAAGAGGCAAAACGTGATAATGATGAGGGTGAATAGCGGATACTTGATTCCATGTGCTAGAACTTTGCCTTATACTTTGAACTTTTATTTTTTCAACTTTCTTCTCTTTTTTTCTTTTTTTTCAGATAATTCGATAACTAAGGCTGGCACAAAACTTCTTCTTCCTCGAGTACATTTTTCTTGCTCTTGGGATACTTTGGGGATCTCAACACTAAAAGCGAGTGCTGCAGATACATGATT
>BQNB010000510.1:0-92966 GCA_026074375.1 Tanacetum coccineum | reverse complement strand
TATATATATATATATATATATATATTTTAAACTGATAAAACTAATAAAAATAAGCAAACTAAAAAAAGAACTTTTTCAAAAAGTGAAATTAAGCAGTGAAATAAGCAGACAAGGGGGGGGCAGAACTAAACTTTATAAACTAAGTCCAATACTAAGCTAACTGTTAAGGCAAATTGATGGGCAATAAGCAAATGCTAACAACTAAATAAGCAACACAGTTAAACTACTAAACCTAATAAGCTAGTCTAAGCAAAAATAAGCACAAAGGATAAAGCCAATAAGCCAGTAACAAGCAATAAGCACTAGGGGCTTAAGGCCTAGGGACAAACTTGGGGCTTAATTTTAAGCACAAAAAATGAACTTTAGGCTTAATGAGGCATAAGAACTTAAACCTAGGCTTATGGGCTTTCTAGAAAAGCAAAGAACACAAGGATTAAATCAAAAATAAACAAGAAAGAAAGGCTGAAAAGTAGGCTGTCACAAAGATGGCTATTCTTTTGGTTATCCCTAAAGAAAAATAGGCAACTACAGGCTTATAATTAAGCTGGAAAATAAGCTTCAAAATGAAATTCAAGTTAAAACAGATTTAGATAGGCTCATAATGAGCTTAAATTCAAAAATTCAAAAGATAAAAACAAGTTTAAGTATCTGAAAATCTAAAGTGAAAAATGGCTTTTGAAACAAAAAATATGACTAGACTCAGACAGATTTTTGATCAAAACAAATGTAAACCAAAAACAGACTATACTACTGAATTGTGACACTAAAAAGACACTAAAAATGACTCTTAAACACTTGTTTTGAAAGCTAAATCTAATAAGCTCTTAGAAACTGTTTTGGTCCAACAGTTTCAAAGAATTATTTAGAAAAAACCTTAAAACAAAGCTTAAAAACTTAAAGCTTTTGAAAACAAATTGAAACCAGCTTAAAAAGGATTATACAAGTTGACAAAATGACCCAATTGGTTTTTATGCCAATTTTGACCTTTTTTGAACACTATGCCAAACACCCCTTTAGCTTTTTGAAAACTAATTTAAAACTGATTTAAGCAAAGATTTGAAAAAACAGAAGACAAGTGATTAAAGTTAAGCAGAAATAAGCTAAGTACAATGATAAATAAGCACTTTAATCACATCAAAAATGACATGTGCACATTTTGATTAAAAAATCACCTTTTATTTTCCAAATTGAAATATCTTTTTATCTATTTAATTTTATATAAGCTTCAAAAGACTTAAAAGCTTAAATAAACCCTTAAGATCAGTATTTAAAAAAACAAGATATTAAAATGACAAGAATTTAAAGAAAACAGTAAAGTGCATAAAATTTAAAGAACAAGTATTTAAAAGACAGAAATTTAAATTGCAATGTATTAAAATGACAGTAATAAAAGGGTACAAATCTTGGTTACAAGTTTTTGACTTAAACACAAAAATTCGACAAAAGACTAAAAAGCTACAAACTGCTACTACTTATACTAGGGTCTTGAGCTTGTTGTGTGCTTCTTTGGTGAGAGCTTCAAGCCTTTGTGTTTGTTGTGAGAGAGAGAGCTCAAAATCAATCTTGGCCCTTAATCTTTCTTGGTCCCAAAGTCAAACGATTATGTCCATTGATATCTTGTCTTCATTCCATGTCCAATGGTTGCAAAGAGGATTGCCAAGGTGGCAAGAGGTGGGGATGGATGGGTTTTGGCTGTATGTTGCAGGTTTGAGGGGTAGAAGACAAATGAATAGTACCATTTGATTTTGGCGGGTACTCTGTTTTGTTTTAAAGTGCAGGGGAGAGGTTTTGGTTTATGACAAAACAAGCCCTCCATGTTGTATGTATTATTTGCAGTTATGGTCCTTGTGGTGAATAGAGCTTTGAGGATATGGCAGATATGGTCCTCCAATGTCATGTAGGTTATTGCATACTCAGTCCTTGTGGGATGACATCGTTAGTCCTTAAAGGACTTAACGTCACTTGGTTAATGGGTTTGTTGGGCTAACAGCCGTTAAGTGCAAATTGGGCTTTTAGTTAGGTTTTGGGCCGTATCTATACTACTATATAAAGCATTTATAATGTGGGACCTATTAAAAAATAAGATAAGGAGGTGCAATCTTGACCATCCATCTCATTTTTAGGAATCACATCATAAAGTGACATGTGTCACATTTTGATTAAAAAATCACCTTTATTTTCAAATTGAAATATCTTTTTATCTATTTAATTTTATTTTGATCTAATTTCACCATATTTTAAAAAAATTTATGCTCTTTAATTCAACATCCATTTTGATATATTTTTATAATTTTTTTTACATTTTAATGGGTTTATTTTATGTTGATTTATATTTTTTTACAACTTTAATCTTAATTAAATATAAACTTGATACGTTAAAACTATATACTTTCGGAGAGAGTGTTGTCTTTTTACATGCGAGAATGATGATGTTAATATGGTGTTGCGGGAAAGTTACGGGAAACCCCAACGAACACATACATTTGTGAAACGAAATTACTAAGCGGGTAGGAAATTACGTAAAAAGTTGAGTTAGTAAATTTTTTATTGCCGCCGCTATGCGCGGGTAACCAACTAGTGTTTATAAAGAGTATTTAGGCTCTTATTTAACTTTGGGCTATTATTGTCTTCATAAAATATACTAATGGGCTGACCCGGCCCATTAAATGGGTTCGGGTGGGCCCATTAAATATTCTTCGGTTTCGGCTTTGGGTTTGACCATTGACTTTGCGGAGTTGACTTTGACTTTGACTTTCTTTGACTTTGGCTTTGATTTGACTTTGTCTTTTTCACGCTCTTCCATTCCGTGCTCGGTTTTGTCCGTTTTTGCTTGATTTTTCGTCCTTTTCTCGGATATCCGTTTCCTGCACAATATGAATGAAAACATACAAATACAATGTATTTTTGGTACGTTTTTGGTCATTTAAGTCCGATTTTAAAGGTCAAAGGTATGTGTAATTAAGCACATACCAATGGTGGAGAGTGGTGGTAGTCGATGGTGGTGATGGTGGTTTGAAGGGGTGTTTGGATCCTTGGTTTGTCAAGCCAAGATCACCAAAAACACCTTTTCTAAGTGTTCTAAACGAATTGAGGTTTGTGTGTTTAAGAGATATGGAATGAGGTGATTAGGGGCTGTATTTATAGGCTAAAAATGGGCCAAAGTGCGTCGCACAAACTTATTTGTGCGCCGCATTTTGTGAGTTAATGCACTTAGCATTTAATTCACTAGTACAAAAAGTGGATTTGGTCACACATGGGCAAAATAGAACGGCCACACATTCACATATTTATGTGACCAAAGGTACCAAAAAAGACACCATTTACTAATTAGTCACACATGAACATTTTTATCGTGTGACCATTAGAACTGTATTGCCACACATTCGAACATCATGTGGCTAAAAGTAACTGGTAATATTGTTTAGTCACATATGAATTTCGAACGTGTGACCAATACAAGTAAGCTTGAAGCATTGGTCACGATATACATATAAATAGTGACAAATATTTGTCACACACTTGAACAATGTGACTAAATGCCATATATGGTCACACTAAACGTTTTGTCACACATTATTTAAGTGTAATCCATATTCGCGTTATCAAATGGCACGTAACTTAATATGTGTTGTCTAAAGTTTAGTTTTGTTAGCTTGCAAAAGGCTAATGTGTTTTTATCACATTTAACTTCTAACATTGTGACCAAATGACATATATATATGTGCCACACTAAACGTTTTTGTCACACAATCATAATTATTCATGTGGTCATTTGATATCAATAGTTAACACAAAATACACAGTTTTCAATGTTAAACACCACATGTCACACTTATAACACTTTTAGGTCCCCTTTATGCTTATTGTATATGTGACTAAATACCCAAAACAAACATGCTTTGTGTGGCTAAATATTACAAAAGGTCACACAAACTTCAAATTCATGTGGCCATTTGATGATCAATAGTCACACAAAATACACATTTCTTCAATTTAAACACCATATGGTCACACTTATTAACACTTTTGGTCACTTTATGCTTAGTTGTATGTGACTAAATACCCAAAACAAACATGCTTTGTGTGGCTAAATATTACAAAAGGTCACACAAACATCAAATTCATGTGGCCATTGGATGATCAATAGTCACACAAAATACACATTTCTTCAATTTAAACACCATATGGTCACACTTATTAACACTTTTGGCCACTTTATGCTTAATTGTATGTGACTAAACACCCAAAAAAACATGCTTTGTGTGACTAAATATTACAAATGGCCACACAAACATAAAATTCATGTGGCCATTGGATAAACATTAGTCACACAAAATACACATTTCTTCACTTTAAACAACATATGGTCACACTTATTAACACTTTTGGTCACTTTATGCTTAGTTGTATGTGACTAAATACCCAAAACAAACATGCTTTGTGTGGCTAAATATTACAAAAGGTCACACAAACATCAAATTCATGTGGCCATTTGATGATTAATAGTCACACAAAATAGACATTTCGTCACTTTAAACACTATATGGTCACACTTATTAACACTTTTGGTCACTTTATGCTTAGTTGTATGTGACTAAATACCTAAAAAAACCAATATATTCATAACAAGAAAATAAAAAAAGGATGTTACACCCCAGCAAGAATCGAACCCGCGACCTCCCTTACAAAAGTCAAGCAGGTTACCATCTTGCTAGAGCAACCTATTCATTAATGTAATGCATTTCCGTTTTAATATAGAAGTTTAAGCTTCATTGTTTTTGGCTAGTAGCTTAAAAAATGCTTATAAAAAAGGATGTTACACTCCAGCAAGAATCGAACCGGCGACCTCCCTTACAGAAGTCAAGCGGTTTACCATCTTGCCAGAGTAACCTATTCGTTAATGTTATGCATTCCTGTTTAATATAGAAGTTTAAGCTTCATTGTTTTTTGCTAGTAGCTTAAAGAGTGCTTATAGAAACTGCTTATTAAACCGTGGCTTTTTCTCCCTCTGCTTATGCAATGTGCAAGCTGCAATAACACACAAACCAGACAATAACATCACAAACCAAACAGACCAATACATCAAATTTCATAAGGTTTTAAAAAGTACATGATTTTCACCATTACATAAGTCACCATAAAGTTTGATTGCTAAACAAAACACAAACAAAAGCTAACATCTAAAACATGTTATAACATGATCAGCTTCCACATGACACCTTTCTTTTCCCCTTTGCCTTATCTGCACAAGTTTTTGATTTCCTGGCTCCCATTTTCTTTTCAATTTCATCCCATGTAGTAACACTTGCTAGTCCCAGCACACATCCTGTGACTGGTACAGGGCTATACATGTTTGGATTGTGTTTCTTGCAAACTGGTACATATTTACCTTTAGACATTGCAGAGTTAGAGTCATCAATGCAATCCTTGTCTGTGTTTCCCTTGTCTGTGGTTTCCATGTTTGTGCTTTCATTGTCTGTGCTTGGAAAGTAGTTCCATTCTAGATATTCCTCAATTGTGTCACATCCATAAGCATCTAGCAATCCTTGTGTTGATGGCCCATAAAATACTGGAGCACTTGCTTTTTTTGCTGCCCATCTCCTGTCATCTGAGCTGTCTGAGCTAATGTCAATTATTTCTGCAAAAGAAAATTAAGTATAAGCAGATAATATCCTAACCAAAACACACATTTGTCAATCAAAATAAGCAGATAACACAATATAGAAGATAACATCATTACTTCATTAACCAAATACAAACCATTCTAACATAATAAATTTAGTTACAGGCATATTGTTTATAGTAGATTAACATCTACTACCATTACATAAGGACCAAAAAACATAACATAATAAAGTAGATTAACATCACTATCCACTTCTAAGCTTCCTCTTCCCTATCTTCTCTTCAGCAAAAGTCAGCAAAAGTCAGCAAAAGTCATTGCATCTTCACTCCAAAGGTCTTCCTTTAATAGCATCCCTAGTTTTAGCATTTGCAAGCCCAAGTACACAATTTGTTATTGGTACAGGGCTTTTGACAATGAGTGTTTTAGTTGATGCTTGTAGCTTAGCCTTAGACCCACATGCTTCTACTTTAGCCTTAGAAGATGCCTCAGATGCTTGTGCTTTAGCCAACATACATGCTTTAGCCTTTTCAATGTCTTTCCAAGAAGGTTTTACATCACTCTCATTACATCCTGATTTTGAACCCCAAAACCTACCATTGTCCTTGTACTCATCTGACAAATAGTGGTACCATTTGAGCAAACTCTTAGGTGGTTATGGAGAGTCATAATCTATCTCCTCGGAAGTGCTAATTTGAGAAGCGCTATATGAGTCTGAGTTGTTGTTGTCTGAGCTTCTATCTAAATTCACAACAATGTTTCTGCAAGTTAACAACAAAGTCTGAGCTATGCATACTTAAGGAAGTCTTTTCAATTAAACCTCTGACTAATGTTGACAGCAAAATGGTGTGTGGGTATGGCCTGAGGAATGGGTTGCTACCTATCCTAATATCCTTAGCAAGATCAAAATCAGTTATTTGGTTTTCACAATGAATTCCCAAACACTCCTTCATAATGTGGCTAATGCATATGGGTTTAGTTTTTTAATCCAAACACCCTAAACTGCTATATATGTGTTTAAGAATATAAGGGGATTCAAAAAAGGTTATCATTCTAAGAAACATGAGCAGATAAGCAACACACAGCAACACATATGAGCAGTTAAGCTTGAAAAAAAACATATAATGGACACACATTAGCAGAGAAGCTAAAAAATAAGCAAAAAAGGAAATAAGGAAAAAAAAGAAGATAATAAAGTTATCGTTCTGATTTGCCATGTTTGAAATTAGGGTTTATGAAAAAGTGTTAGGGATTACTGTAGCTGAACGATTTTGGTGGGTGAAATGAATTAATGTGTGTTATCAATGGGTGGAAGAGTTTAAGGGGGTAGAGGGATAGTTAGGCAGTGGTGGGTGGAATGAATTAATGTGCGTTATCAGTAATTAATTTATCAGTTCAATTCTTAGCTTAGCCGTTTTAACTTACCTTAGCAGTATTAGGTTTAACCTAGCAGTATGAACTAGTTTAACCAGTTCTAAACATCATAAATGTCATTCAGATTATCCAGCAAAACTTTCATACAATACTTATCATAACCTTAATTCAAAGACATAAATTAAACATTATTAAGACTAACAACACCATAACTTTAATAAACATCATAACATTCATTAATGGGTATTTAACATCATATGGGTCATATTAGGGGTGTTCATGGGGCGGTTCGGTTCGGTATGTTGGTAACCTATTTCTAAATTTTCTAAATTTTTAATTTAAATTTAAATTTTTTAAATTTTGTATTAGATTGATGTTATGGTAGAATCAATTGGTATTATGACTATATGGATGAGTATAACATGTAAGATTATCACTTTTTAATATGTTAATTGTCATAAAATTTTCTTTTTTAAAATAAATTTAAATTGTTAATAAAGATATAGTCACACATTCCTTTTTAATGATAAAAGATTACATCTTTAATTGAGCACCAAATTTAAATAATCAATGTTAAATTATCAATAATTCAAAAAATTTAACTTTTAAAATCACATATGAATATGGACGGTTTATTTTCCAATTCAGCAAAAATTTTAACTTTTAAAAATTTAAAAATTTGGAGCCAAATTGCAGCCAAAAATTTTAAAATCACATATGAATATGGACGGTTTATTTTCCTAATTTTAGCAAAAACACTTTTTCATCTCTCCAAAAAAAAGGCTGCAACCAAAACAGAACAATAACATCTCTTTTTACACCATTAATTGCCACTTTTACTTATTTTCTTTTACACATTGCGGCTGAAGAATCATGGAAACTGAAGCCATTGATAATCAGGCCAATTTGGTTAATTATGATAATGAAAATGAATATGAAATTGAAGATTTAGGATATGAATCAGAGGAGTATACTGAGGATGCGCATGAGGATGATGAAAACAACCATTCAAATGGTTATGCTAAGAGGGGCATAACCAGGTTATGCAAGTTTCGCAGGGAATATGGAAAACCCGGTGGAGTAAAGCTCAGTGTAACCTTCGATGCATTGAATAGGATATCAGGAAAACACAGAGCATTGTTTTCGAGTTTTTTAGGAGACATGGTTCGTGAGCATATAGGTTTGCAGATTCTATCCTGGAAGAAGGTGGGTCCAGAAGCAAGAAATAAACTATGGGATGAAATCACGGTACACATATACTATTTTTGAACCCAGTACTACATAAGTTTATCTCTGCATTTACATTATGTGCAACTAATTAATTCACAACATTGTGTTAATCTTTGCAGCGATACTTTGATGTTGACTTGACGGTCAGAAAGCTGGTTTGAGCTAATTTGACTTCAATAAGTCAAAGTGAGTGTTTCAAAATTGTATTTTGAGGCATTGAGTTTGATTTAAAGAATATTGTTAATCATTTTTAAAAATTAGAATTTCAAAATACCAAAAGTTATGGCGTTATTATGAGGTGACCTGCACCAGGGTACATTTTATCTAAATTTCACCTTGTGAAATTTATGATCCAAAGCCCTTAAGGCTTGGATTTTGTCTTGCATAGTGTTATATATCTCAATATGAGTGTGTTTAACCAGCGTTAGGCCTGCACTTTTAAACTCATTGTGGTATTTCTAATTACACAAACAGTACTAACTGTAAGTATTACGTGGCTGATACTTTACAATGGCTGTACTAACAATAAGTTAGTATCTGGCTAGCTTAGTTTTAGTCTAGGAATTTCAAGTAGGATTACAGTATAAGTTATAGCTTATTATAAATTTAGTTTTAGTTTTCATTTTCTAGCTTAATCTCTTAGTTTAATTCTGTTCTTAAAAAGTCTTCAAAAATCTCAAAAAGTCCAAAAACAATAGGAACTTTAGTAGAGGTTTTACTTTGATAATTTAGCTTATGAGTCTAGATTTTTCAGCTTATATAGATAGATTATAAGTAGTTTAAATTGTCCTTTAAGTTTTAGAGCCCAGTGTAGCTTTTTAAGGATTTTAGCTTATTTTGATTTTGTGTTACTTTGCTTATTTTCAGAGTTTGCTTAGTTCATGATCAATTTCAGTAGCTTAAAAGTAGTTTAAGCATTTATTTCTTTTCATTTATAGATTAAGCATATCATAAGTTCATTAGAACTTCTTTCCTTTTACATTTTGAGCTAGTGTTGAGTTTTTTATAGCTTATTTTCTAAAACTAAGGGTAAACCCCCACTTTCTTTAAACAGCTTATTGATAAGCTCTTTCAGAGCTTATTAGTGGATTTCAGTCCTAAGTGTTTTTGTTAAAATTGTTCACCCTAGCTTCCTTTACAACTTTGCTCTTTTAAGTTTTTAGTGATAAGCACTTTTAGAATTTGAGCTTATAATTGGACTTAGTTTGTTGTCGGGGTAAGTCCTCAGGGACCATTCCTGTAACTTTTCTGTTTTAGTTGTTTTCCAGTTAATCCTTGCCCGTTAAGTGCTTTAGCTCAGTTAGTCCTTTTCCCTTTGTCACCATTAGTCCCTAAGTTAGTTCTTAATTAGTTTTATTTAGTTTTAATTAATAACTAGGGTTAGGTTTTAATTAGTTTAATTAAACTTTTTATAAAAAGATAAAAACTAGGGCTTTTATTTTTTATAATTTTTGACACTTTTTCTTTATTTAGTGAAATTTTAGTTTACATTTTTAGGATTTAATTTTAGTCCATTTGCTTATTAATTGTGTTTCCAAGTTTGTTTAATTGTTCATTTTAACTTTTATTTTTCCAAATCAAATATCTTTGCTTCATTCAAATCAGAATCCGAACCTAAACGTGGTTTAATTTCACTAGTCATTGGGGATAACGACCCGGGTGATCATACTTACCCGGTTTAATACGTATTCTATATTATATTATATATATTTTTGAGAGTGAATTTTATCAAGGGTAACTTGGTAATTTTCTTAATTACTCTTAGGATTATATTATTTTGTGATATATTTTAGGCATAATAAACTGCGAATCAGTAGGTGTAAATAATATCATTCACATGCACATGAGAAGCCTCAGGAAACTAGTGAACACCTTGTAGTATAAATAGACACCATTCTCTTCACTTCTAGTAGCACTCTCACCCACAAGATTAAACAAGAGAAGTAAGGTTCGAGTGAAATTCTAGTTAGCATACGCATGCCAAGCTTTGTCATGCTACACATGAAATATAATGCGTAAACATTCGACCTACCATGAACTAGTATCAAGCATATCGAAATTTAAAACTATACAACAACTTTGACTAAATAAAAAGGCAAAAAAACTCGACACTTATACTCGGTTTGAAACGTTGGCACTAGGGACGTGTAAGACTAAGGCATACGTGTTAAATGCTTGTATTTTGACCTAGACCAAGCCCTACCATGACCACCAACATGATGGGTGACAAGGGGCCACTGCCTCAACGAGGTTGTGCCTCGTCGTTGGCTGCTCCACAGCGAGCAAGGTGGCTGCTCCACGGGTAGCAACCCACCCTGAACCTTTTTCAAGCCACTCATGCGTGCGAGACAGTTGGCTGCTGCCACTGTTGCTGCCGCAAGGTGGTGGGTGGCGAAGGCTGGTGGTTTCATACCAACCGGCTGCTGCCTTCATCATTTCAACGCACCCTTTTTGGTGCCATCATGTTCAACCCACCAAACGCACCACTCGGTGCTGTTGAACTCAAACGAATCACTCAAGCCACGCGAGAAGATCGTCTTTGTGTTTAGAAACGGAGTCTTCTTGTTGCTAACTAAATAAGTTGTAAACATGCGAAGTAGATAGAAAACTAGAATATATACATATGGGTCTTGTTGCAAGAAGAAGGAAACGAAAACAGTGAGTTTAAAAACTCACTGTTGTGCGTCAGGTGTGCAGCAAAAAAAAAGAAAGCAAAGAAAAGAGGATGGACATGTGTTTAGTATATATATGCATGCACGTGAAGAATTTTGTAATATATGCAAGAGTGTATTATTTTTTGTTATAACAAGTTGACAAAGAAATAATTCATACTATGCTCATTTATAAGTTTTGACATAGATATATATTACATGCATAATTATCGAACTCTTGGTTCGAGCCCCAAATGGGTTTACAACTTGATAACAAGTATAGTTATTTTAACGAGTATAGTATTTCAACGAGTATAAGTTAGGAACGATAATTTTCGATGCTTTAAAATTATTAACAATGGAACCGAACTTTTAAACAGGTAAGAGAGTTTATCCCGGCTCAAATATTTTAGTTAACACCAAAAATATTTTCAAACTTATTTGAGTTTAATGCATGATTTTAAAAGGCATATGATTTAAATTGTAAACCATGAAACCTAAGAATATTAAATATAAGTAAATAGTTTTTACAAAATTTATTTAAACGTTCTCACTAAAAAATAATAATAGCCTAATGGAACCGTAAACATATAAAATGGACAATCAGGCGAAATTTATTGATGACTAAAAAGTAGGTAAATGAGCGAGTATATATAGATATATATATATATATAATAATATATATAATATATATATAAAATATATACTATTTATATTAGTTATATATATATATATATAAATATATATATATATATATAATATATATATATAATATATATAATATATAATACATATATAGGTAACACAATAGTTGGATAAATAATAATATTATTTAAAACCTAAATAGTAAATATTTAACAATATGACCATGGTGATCTTAACACCATATTTACAATTAAATTAGGTATAAAACACTTTATCGGAGCGTAGTCGTTGTAACATCCTAAGCCAACAGTCTGATCCGAGATATAAGAACACAAAGCAATAATTTATTATTAGGCAAATAAATTGGATAATTCATATATCGAATCTTTAGAATGGACACTCAGATTTATCGTAACTGCTTAGGTGTTGACCGAGTCACTATTTGACGCGTATAGATTCAATCTCCCCATTCAAGGCGATTAATTGACAAGGTGAGTTTTCATAGCCCCTACTCTACTGTTTTAAATCATCTTTTAGGGTGAGAACATTGCTTATTTCAAACGTGTGAATACAAGTACAATTACTCATTACTGATTGGTCTAAGTCCCGATTTAACCCAAGTTGCTATTTGCCCGATTTATCATGAACTGTTAATTACTTGTAAGCGCGAATGTTATGGATAGATCTATCAGGATTGACGTCCCTGTTTGTCTTGGACTGACATGTCAAGCAAACACAGTTTTATTTGAGTCAGATTACGGGTGTCCCAGGTTAGACACTTGCAAGGGCATTCATTCATTGTTGGTATATGTTAACGCTTCGGTATCATGAGCTTAGACAATAGTAATGTAATTTATATGACTCTGTATCTGTTATATTATCATATGCGGATGAAATCTTGTGATTCATAAACACTACATTTTTTGCTTAAACAAACCTATGAACTCACCAACTTTATGTTGACACTTTAGCAATGTTTTCTCAGGTGTTAAGAACGAAGATGCTATATGAAGTCTCATGCATTGCAGTCATTTCCCGTTATCTGAAGATCACTTATACTATTTAAAAACAATGTCGTATCGTCTATTTTTATGCTTCCGCTGAATGTTTAAACAATTTATTATTTTCTAATTCAAGTGATCAATTTTCTTAAAATGTCTCATATAGAGGTCGTTCTATATTGCTAGAAGTATGATAATCATAATACACGCCCTCGGCCGCTATTATACTCTGAAATATTGAGGGGTGTGACACCTTAAGAAGATGCCACAGATCTTGTGCTTTACCAACATACATTCGTTAGCCTTTTATGTCTTTCCAAAGAAGTTTTACATCACATCTCATTACATCCTGAATTGACCCCAAACCTGCCATTGTCCTAAAAAAGAGATGATTTGAAGAATTGCAGCTCAAGAATAATTCGAAGAGTTTTGTTTACAACATCCTCAGGAAGCTCAAATTGAAGACACTTGAAGAAACTTGAAGTTCACAAGTGAAGATCAAGTTAGGGGAGGATTGTTAGGAATTATTGTAAACAGACTTAAGTCTGGTAGTTATAGAATTAAGTCTGGTAGACATAGTTAAGTCTGCCAGTACTAAGTTAAGTCTGGCAGAACAATAGTTAGTTCTGTTCTTGTCTAGTTAAGTCTGTTCTATAGATAAGTGTTATCTTAGAGATATATTAGGAAAAGATATATGTTATCTTTTCACACGTTTTGTATAGCCTTTTAGGGTTTCCTTGGTGTATAAAAGGAACCCTACGGCATAGAGTTTTATATAACAAATAGTAGCATTGAAGCTTAATAGAAATCAATAGCAAAGTTAGTATTATATTGTGTTCTTCTTAATACTTGTGTTAAGATTCCGCATTAACACTTGGTATTCATAGTCAGTGTCTCTCACATAGTTGATTTGGATTTATTCAAGTTAGCTATTGTCTTACAAAGGCAATATAGATCCAAAACCAAGGACCTACATTTGAAATTAAGGTTTATGAAAAAGTGTTAGGGATTACTGTAGCTGAACGATTTTGGTGGGTGAAATGAATTAATGTGTGTTATGAATAGGTGGAAGAGTTTAAGGGGGTAGAGGGATAGTTAGGCGGTGGTGGGTGGAATGAATTAATGTGTGTTATCATTAATTAATGTATCAGTTCAGTTCTTAGCTTAGCCGTTTTAACTTACCTTAGTAGTATTAGGTTTAACCTAGCAGTATGAACTAGTTTAACCAAATCTAAACATCATAACTGTAATTCAAATTATCCAGCAAAACTTTCATACAATACTAATCATAACCTTAATTCAAAGATAGAAATTAAACATTATTAAGACTAAACAACACCTGAACTTTAATAAACATCATAACTTTCATTAATTAGGATTATCCAGCAAAACTTCCATACATCCTTCATACTTATCATAACCTTAATTCACAGACACAAACTGAACATTATTAACACTAAACAACCATTACAGCTGACATGCCTGGCAGTACTAAATGAGTTCAGCAGTACACACATATAAACCAAACAGGATGTAAAAAATTAATAGATAAAATGAAATCATTCACAAGAGTATTTGCATGACAACTTTGATGCAAGACATGGCACAACTTGTTTTTCGTATCACAACACCTCCACAGTCCTTTCGATAGTAGTCATCTCGTGATTCATTAGCCAAGTCACGTCGATCTACAAGAGGCAATACGTTATCATTGCGATGGTGAATGACGGTACTAAATTCCTCATCGACTTCGTCATACGTATCTTTGTAATTCTTGGGAGGTGTCTTAAAGACAATAGACAATTTTTTATCTACCGGGTCTTTCACATAAAACACTTGTAGTGCTTGTGAGGCTAATACGAACGGATCAACCTTGTGGCCTAAATTATTCAGGTCGACCAATGTATACCCAAGTTTATCGCGTTTCACACCACCAGATTTATGATTAAATTACCCCAAAACATTCATATTTAAAAGAGTTAATTTGCCTGAAACGGTAATCTAGTACCCATATCTCTTGTAAAACACCATAATAGTATGCTTGTCTTGTGGTTGCAACTTCTTTAGATATGTGCAGATCGATTGCCTCAACACTAACCCCACTGTTCTGGTAAACTTTGCCATCATGACATTTCGTACGAAAGGTATACCCATTGATGTTATATGCATCGTATTTCACTATGGTGGCGCGTGGTCCATATGATATCCACCTTATAGTTTCTGATACACTTTCTTTGTCGATCGCTAACTCTCTCTCCACCTGAATTTCATTACACGTATATATTAGCTTCAAATTTAAGGAACAACAAACAAACAATTATAAATAACATACGATTAATTACCTCTTCGCGTAACCACTTAGCAAAAGATTTACTGTGCTCATTCTCCAGAAATGCTATTCGTTTACCCGGGTTTTCTGTTTTCAAAACTTGCTTGTGTCGCCTGAAACAATGTCTTTGATTATTATATTTGATAGAACATTTTAAGTAACGAAATAGACATGTGTTAGTAATACTTACTCGATATACGGTATAATTTCATATGTATTCTGTATTACATACAAATGTGCTTTTTGAAAGAGTTTTGCAAAAACTTCACTTGATTTGCCAGCCGATAATGGCTTTCCTTCCTCATTTTCATAAGTTTCATGTTTATCAGGTGGGATACCAATAGTTTCCATGGATTTATGATATTCGCTAAAAAACTCTATTGTTTCTTCCGTAATAGTCTCCTCAGCAATGCATCCCTCTGGTTTATTTCTGTTTTGCACGTGTCCTTTAATAACCTTCATACATCTTTCAAAGGGATACATCCATCGAAAGCATATGGGACCACATAATTTTACCTCCCTAGTTAGGTGCACAGTCAAATGTATCATAATATCAAAAAATGATAGAGGAAAGAACTTTTCGAGTAGGCACAGTGACAATACCAGTTTTTGCTTTCATCTATCAAGTTCTTGCAATATGATTTCTTTCTACATATCGAATTAAGAAAAAAGCCAAAACCTATAATATATTAGGCATATCGTGTGGGTGGGGATCATGATTGAACTATTGAAATGGGCAAAAACTCTTGCATTTAGCATGAGATAGTCATGCGATTATAAGGCCAATTAGCTTCCTATCCATTAATGTTAACCAAACAAGAGGAATTGAACAATACCTACCAGGTAACCTTGATGTTGAGTAACGTTTCATAAAAGATGTCTTTTTTAGCATTCGTTAATGTGTAACCTGCTGGAGGTGGTGTTGTTTTGTCTTTATCTTGCATAGCAAACAACTCTGGTTTTACCCCCAACTCAGCCAGATCCAATCGAGCATTCAATCCATCTTTCTTCTTTCCTGGAACATATAACAGAGTTCCGACTATACTCTCAGCAACATTCTTTTCTACATGCATAAAATCGATACAATGTGGAACAGGATTATGCCTCCAATACTTAAGTTTTCGATATCAAATGTTGAATTTCTTCCAATACACACCGTTTTGTCCGTTTACTTGGCTTGAACTACCCTCTTCTTCTGTTATGTTTCTTTTCTGCTTTTGAATCTTACCACCTCTGCCTCTCATATCTTCTTGGTTTTCTGATGCATTAATTGGTTTTGTCGTTTCCTATCCCTCACTTATTTTATCAATATGTTTTACTCCTAGTATATATTTCCTCGGTCATTAGAATTGAGCCTGAGCAATTCTTGTTTGTCTATAAATTCCTCTTTGCTTTTCTGAACGAATGGATATATGTAGATATCGTCTGTTACCAATCAAAACTTTGCTTGGATGAGGCAAAAAGTCTAACACAGTTTGTATCTTTCCTACATACTACACAACCTTTGAATCCACTGTACAGGCAGCCACATAATGTACCAAGTACAGGGTAATCATTTATTGTCCATAACACAACGGCAGTTATTTTTTTTTTTTTAAGATTAAAGTTATCTTTTGTGGAAGTATCATACGTATCAACCCCTGTCTCGAATAAGGTATGCAGATCATCAACCAACGGTTCTAAAAAAACATTGATATCATTTCCTGGGTATCCCGATATTCATACCGAAAGGTTCATAAACATTCTTTTCATACACAACCATGGAGGAAGGTTGTATATGACCGTTAAAACTGGCCATACATTGTGATGCATGTTTCCTGTGTTGACGTCAACCCCATCAGCCGATATTCCTAGCCGTAGATTTCTTGTATCTTTAGCAATTTTAGGGAATTTCTCATCTATGGTACGCCATGCTTGTGAATCTGCGGGGTGACATAACACACCATCTTTTATCCTCCGTGTCGCGTGCCATCTTAAATCTTCTGAAATACTTTCTATCTTAAATAGTCATTGCAGTCTTGGTATGATTAGAAAGTACCACATTACCTTTCTGTAAATTTTTCCGTACACTTTCTTTGTCTTATATCCACCTTCCCATCATGATGTCCACAAGTTCGACACGCATCCAGATCCATGTCATTCTTCAGTAAAGAAGGCAGTTGTTTGATACAATACAAATGTATTCTTTATATCCTGATCCCATCAATTCACATAACTTTTTTTGGCTTGATTAGTTTTACCACATTTTCGTTTACCAGCAGGTAGCATCATTTTTATCAGCATAGTAATTCAGTGAGAACTTATTAAAGCTCCGTATTACCCTTCAGTTGAGTATTAACTATTGCAAGACAACTTTGTGAAGTCAAGGACATCCTTCGAAAAGAGCTTCTCTCGCGTCTAAAAATAGTTCTTGAAACTTGTACCAGTCATCCACATCAAAATAACTTTTGTAGCATTAAACATTTCCTACTGTTTGCTGGGCCTCTGTTGGATATAAGCAAAATCATGGTCGACAACAAACTCTGTTGTATGCATTAACAGTTTGGGGCACTTATTGATGGCTCATCCTCTTCTCTATGTTTAGTCTAATTTGTGTAGATTATATCAATCCCATGTCTATATAAATGGTAATGCACTTCCTCTACTTTATGCTCTATGTGGTTTAAACATTTGGTACACGAACATGGAATGTAAATATGTTTTATTAACACGTGGAGTTGATGTTTCACCGTCTTTTGGCAAGTTGTGAACTGCATATCAGTAAATGCTGCTACTCCATCAACATAAGATTTGCTAATCCTATTAGTTTCCATCCAAGACTTGTCCATGTTTATAAATGTGTCCCTGCAGGTCACCTCATCGTTAGTTTAAAGGTCCGGCGAACAAAAACCAATATAAACCATATATAATGAACATAATCTGGTAACTAGACAATTAATTATATTCAATTAAGATAGTTTGGTTGAGGCCAATTTATAAGCTTTTTTCAACCACCCATTCCCTTGGTAAATATCACCCAACCCAGGAACCCTAATTAATTTAGTCCTCAAATTCTGTTCCATGTTCATGTGGTAATAGGCTTAACATGGCCTACTTTATGATTTTGAACCAATTATATAGCTAATTTTACCAACAAAATATTACATAAATTACAAACAAAGAAATCTTAAAACAAATGTTGCAATTATAGCATAAGTCAAGACATTTTCAATTACAGAATCATAAACAACGGTTTTTTTTAACGATGTTGTACAAAAGAACATAATACTAACTAGTGGTGACGGGAGTTGAGGGTCTATGACGGGAGAGTGTACAGCGAATGACGAGAGAGTGACGTATTAGATTTTTGTGGGGAATGAATTGTGTAGATGAGAGGGAGTTGTGGCGGGTGACAGAGGAGTTTGTTTTCTGGGGAATATGATTCATGAAATTTTTGGGATACATTATCACAAATTTTACGAAATATTTCACGAAAATATCAGAGGGAAAATACCTTTAGCCATGATAATATAGAAAATGTTGCAAAAATCATGAATCGATAGACTTGCGGTCACTTCCGGATCTTTGTAATCATTCGTAGGCGCGGATAATCAGTAAAATATCTTTTAGCCACGATAATAGTTGTGAATAAAAGTTTTTTTAATTGTTTACCATAAAATTTAACGAAAGTATAGCAAATGTTGAAAAATTCACGAATCGATAGTCAGGCGATCGACCTGCCTGTAGCTTGTAATCGTTCTAAGCGGGATTAATCGGTGAGTATCGGTCGACCTCCCTGTTACGACACATCCATGACTGGTGACAATGGTTAATTAACATGGTTGTAGTGGCTTATATTATAATGGAACCCATGCATGACCGGTGATTATGGCTAATTCATATGGGTCGATCATGGGTCATGTTAATTAGGAATATCATAGTCACACCACATCAGTATTTTCATAGATAGGACCCCCCCCCCCCCCCCCCCCTCCCCCACCCCCTTTGGGTGGGAACCCCCCCCCCCCCCCATATACATTGGGTTTTATTGCTTAAGTGTCATGTTACGACACATCCATGACTGGTGACAATGGGTAATTAATATGGGTCATGTGCATTGGGTTGAAGTGGCTTATATTGTAATGGAACCCATGCATGACCGGTGATTATGGCTAATTCATATGGGTTATGGGTTATGTGCATTAGGATATCACTAGTCACATTTATTAATGGGTATTTGACATCATATGGGTCATATGCATTGGGTTGTAGTTGTGCTTAGAGTGTCATGTTACGACTCATCTATGACTGGTGACAATTGGTAATTAACAAGGGTCATAGGTCATGTGCATTGGGTTGTAGTGGCTTATATTGTAATGGAACCCGACTGGTGATTATGGCTAATTATTCATATGGGTCGATCATTGATTCATGAAAATTTTGGGGGAATACATTATCACGAATTTTACGAAATATTTCACGAAAATATAAGAGGGAAAATACCTTTAGCCACGATAATATAGAAAAGGTTGAAAAAATCATGAATTGATAGACGGGCGGTCAACCTCCCGGTATCTTTTGTAATCATTCTAGGCGGGATTAATCGGGAAAATACTTTTAGCCACGATAATAGTTGTGAATAAAAGTTTTTTTAATTGTTTACCACAAAATTTAACGTAATAGTAGCAAAGGTTGAAAAAATCGCTAATCGAAAGTCGGCCGATCGACCTGCCTATAGCTTGTAATCGTTCTAAGCGGGATTAATCAGTAAGTATTGGTCGACCTCCATGTTTTGACACATCCATGACTGGTGACAATGGTTAATTAACATGGTTGTAGTGGCTTATATTATAATGGAACCCATGCATGACTGATGATTATGGCTAATTCATATGGGTCGATCATGGGTCATGTGCATTAGGATATCATTGGTGACATTCAGTATTTGACATCTTATGGGTCATATACATTGGGTTGTAGTTACTTAAAGTGTCATGTTATGACACATCTATGACTGGTAACAATGGGTAATTAACATGGGTCATGTGCATTGGGTTGTAGTGGCTTATATTGTAATGGAACCCATGCATGACCAGTGATTATGGCTAATTCATATGGGTCATAGGTCATGTGCATTAGGATATCACTAGTCACATTCATTAATGGGTATTTGACATCATATGGGTCATATGGATTAGGTTGTAGTTACGCTTAGAGTGTCATGTTACGACACATCTATGATTGGTGAAAATTGGTAATTAACATGGGTCACGGGTCATGTGCATTGGGTTGTAGTGGCTTATATTGTAATGGAACCCATGCACGACCAGTGATTATGGCTAATGGGGTTGTAGTTGCTTTATTCATATGGGTCGATCATGGGTCATGTGCATTAGGATATCACTGGTCCACATTCATTAATGGGTAATTGACATCATAGGGTCATATGCATTGGGATTATAGTTGCGCTTTGATTGTCATGTTACAAACATCTATGACTGGTGAACAATTGTATTAACATTGTCATGGGTCATGTGCATTGGGTTGTAGTGGCTTATATTGTAATGGAACCCATGCACGACCGGTGATTATGGCTAATTATTCATATGGGTCGATCATGGGTCATGTGCATTAGGATATCACTGGTCACATTCATTAATGGGTATTTGACATCATATGGGTCATATGCATTGGGTTGTAGTTGCGCTAGAAGTTTCCCATGTACCGACACATCTATGAATGGTGACAAATGGTAATTAACAAGGATATGGGTCATGTTCATTGGGTTGTAGTGCTTATATAATAATGGAACTCATGCACGACCGGTGATTATGGCTAATACATAGGGTCAGCGATCATGGGTCATGGGGCATTAGGATATTACTAGTCACATTCATTAATGGGTATTTGACATCATATGGGTCATATGCATAGGGTTGTAGTTGCTTAGAGTGTCATGTTATGACACATCATGACTGGTGACAATTGGTAATTAACATGGATCATGGGTCATGTGCATTGGGTTGTAGTGGCTTATATTGTAATGGAACCCATGCATGACCGGTGATTATGGCTAATTCATATGGGTCATGGGTCAAGTTATAAGGAATCACAAAATAAAAAAAAAAAAAAAAAAAAAAAAAAAAAAAAAAAAAAAAAAAAAAAAAATAAAAAATAAAAAAAAAAAAAAAAAAAAAAAAAAAAAGTCACATCATTAATGGTATTTGACATCATATTGTCATATCCCATGGGTTGTAGTTTGCTTAGAGTGTCCATGTTATGAACACATCCAATGACTGTGACAATGGTAATTAAACAATAGGCGTCCATGTCATTGTGTGAAGTGGCTTATATTGTAATGAAACCCATGCATGACCGGTGATTGTGGCTAATTCATATGGGTCATGGGTCATGTGCATTAGGATATCACTAGTCATATTCATTAATGGGTATTTGACATCATATGGGTCATAATTAGGGTGTTCACTGGCGTTTCGGTTTCGATTATTTTGGTAACTTTTTCTAAATTTTTATAATTTAAATTAAATCTTCAAATTTTAGTATTAGATAATGTTTTTTGGTAATTATGACTATAAGATAGAGTATAACATGTAAGATTACCACTTTTTAATATGTTAATTGTCATAAAATTTTATTTTTTAAAATAAATTTAAATTGTTAATAAACATATAGTCACACATTCCTTTTTAATGATAAAAGATTACATCTTTAATTGAGCGCCAAATTTAAATAATCAATGTCAAATTATCAATAATTTTCTAAATCTTTTTAACTTTACAAATCACATATGAATATGGACGGTTTATTTTCCTAATTTCAGCAAAAATTTTAACTTTTAAAAATTTAAAAATTTGGAGCCAAATTGCAGCCAAAAATTTTAAAATCACATATGAATATGGACGGTTTATTTTCCTAATTTCAGCAAAAACACTTTTTCATCTCTCCAAAAAAAGGCTGCAACCAAAACGAACAATAACCTCTCTTTTTACACCATTAATTACCACTTTTTACTTATTTACTTCATTTACACATTGGCGCTGAAAGAATACATGGGAAGACTGAAGCCATTGATATCAGCCAATTTTGGATTAATTATATAATGAAAATGAATATAAAATTGAAGATTTAGGATATGAATCATAGAGTAATACTGGTCGCAAGATGAATGATGAAATACTACCATTCCAAATGGTTATGCTAAGAGGGGCATAACCAGGTTATGCAAGTTTCGCATGGAATATGGAAAACCCGGTGGAGTAAAGCTCAGTGTAACCTTCGATGCATTGAATAGGATATCAGGAAAACACAGAGCATTGTTTTCGAGTTTTTTAGGAGACATGGTTCGTGAGCATATAGGTTTGCAGATTCTATCTTGGAAGAAGGTGGGTCCAAAGTAAAAATAAACATGGGATGAAATCACGGTACACAAGACTATTTTTTGAACCCAGTACTACATAAGTTTATCTCTGCATTTACATTATGTGCAACTAATTAATTCACAACATTGTGTTAATCTTTGCAGCGATACTTTGATGTTGACTTGACGGTCAGAAAGCTGGTAATGAATCGTCTTGGTCAACTTCTAAGGAATTTTAGAAGGAAACTGAGACAAACATACATATTGCCCAACCAAGATACACCTTCAAAGCTAAATGAAGTCCCGGCGAAGTATTCTGCAATTTTAAAAGCCGAAGATTGGGTCAATTTTGTAAACTACATGGCCACCGAGGAATACAAGGTTTTAATTAGTCATTTTTATTTAAGTCCATATATCAATTCATAAGCTTTGTGATACCTATAAACATAGTTTTATACTAGCAGCATTACTACATCTAAACGCCTTATGATTTTGTGTTGCAAGGTGAAATCTGCTAAAGCTAAAATGGCGCGTTCCAAGTGTGTTTTTCCGCATACAATGGGACGAGGTGGATACGCACATGTGAAAGAGAAAATGGTAAGATTACACATTTGCACATTTGCATTTCATAGCATCATTCGTTTATATCGGTTTAACTTACATGTGTATGTATTTGATGTTTATAAAGTGAAAAAAAGAAAGTTGAAACAAGATAGAAGAACCCACCGTGTACCCTATGTTTGAAAGAAGGGTAACAAAGACGGAGAATATCAAATGATGAATTAGATCAGTGAGATAAACGTGTAAGTTTGTCTGATAATTTTTTTTATTCTGTTCAATTTTCGTATAATAACCTATTTCCCCCTATATTGTGTGGCAAAAGAACTGAGGACAAGGATCAAGAAGGACCTTGGCAGGTAACAAGCACTGATCCAAGACACTGTAATTAGGTAAGTAAAAGTAGTTAAACAAGAGGAGTGGGAATGGAGTGACCATACAATAGGTATTTGATCTTCCCGAAGCAAACAAGCAGCTGATAGAAATTTGTTACTAGAAAGTCAACTTGATGCTGCAGACGAGAACGTGAAAGAAGAACTATTAATCAAGAGTATGTCCAGCAAGATGTCACAGACAGAGGGAATGGTGACTAAACTGAAAAATCAGTTGGCTGCACAAGGGGGGCAGTTACAGTCAACGCCAACTCAATTGACACCACTAGATGTAAGACATTTTTTATGTTGTTAACAATTTCATTTTCTAATTAACGCTCACAGCACCTAATCATAGTTAGCAGGTACATCTGACCTAATACCTAGGACCTCCAATTATACCACCAAGGAGACTAATAGGCTTACAATAATTTACCATCCAATTCTAATCTTTTCCTAATATAATTCATGCATATCTAAGAAGCAGTAATAACACAACAGTACTAGCTTATATCTAATAGTCTTAACTCAGAGCAACATTAATATACTAACATTTGCAACTAACACTAGCAGTACTAACATTTGTACTAGCAACACTAATGACTTGGTATATTTTCTTCAGTCTTCAACCAGCAGTCTTAACCATAACCACAGTAGTATCATCAGCATACTAAAATCCTTGTAACCCAACACATTTCTTAATTTATATGCAGTTCTACGTGAAATTCATCCAATAAATACAGTGCTGATAGGATGCGAAGCAACTGTTCTTGGATGTGATCAGAATGATCGAGCATTCGAAGAATGCAAAAAAGGTAAAGTAAATTAATCAAACACCCCCTGTATTTTAAATTCTACATATATTCCCTATATATTTACCGGTGATTTAATATGCATACAGGAAACTGTTAATTCTTATGGAGCTAAGAGAGAGACTAGATCAATCTGAAAGGATTCTTCAAGTCAAGATTCACAATCCAAAGAAAATGTGTCGGTACTACCACAAGTATGTATTTCAACATGTTTATATATTCTTTTGTTTAATTAATTTCTGATACATACATGCAACAAAACATTTTTAGGCAATAAAGTGCAGACTATGGCACTTAAAGAAAACAACTATTATTGCTGAGGGTACCGTATACAAGAGTGATGGGAAAATAATGCTTCATAACAAAGCACTCCCAAAGGATTGCTACAAAGTGTCAATTGATAAATCTCTAGTGGATGCAGCATTTATACCGGATGTAGGGAAGAAACGGTTGCACAACAGTTTTGGATACAGTAGGGTAGTTTGTGTGGGCATGGCCAAAGAATCAAGTTGTTTTTTATCCAGAGGTACATAAGTGTTTTTATGAACCACACATATATAATGCTGTTCATATTTAATTCAGTGTTGATATACTGGCTTTTGTTTCCTGCAGGCAACACACCAGTACCAACAAATGATCATTGTGAGAACAAAACTGCACTAAATAACAACGAAGCGCAAAAACTTCTATGTGCTCCTAGTGAGTGCCATTCAAAAGGAAGCTAATAAAAGAGGAGTCAGAAGGCCTTAGTTTATTGAGAAGTTAGTAAATACGACACTTACAATTTTATATGGTTCAGTATATACATCCAGTTTTAATGATTTGAAATTATTTTGATATATATAGTATGAAGTTGTTTTGATATATATTGATTTCTTAAATGTGACTAAAAGATGCATATGGTCACACTTGTTAACATTTTTTGGTCATTGTTTGCTTAATTCTTTGTGTGACTAAATATTACAAAAGGCCACACAAACATAAAATTCATGTGGCCATTGGATGATTAATCTCACACAAATACATATTTCTTCAGATTTAAACACCATATGTCACACTTATTAACACTTTTGGTCACTTTATGCTTAATTGTATGTGACTAAATACCCAAAACAAACATGCTTTGTGTGACTAAATGTTACAAAAGGCCACACAAACATAAAATTTATGTGGCCATTGGATGATCAATAGTCACACAAAATACACATTTATTCACCTTAAACAGCATATGGTCACACTTATTAACACTTTTGGTCACTTTATGCTTAATTGTATGTGACTAACTACACCCAAAAAACATGCTTTGTGTGACTAAATATTACAAAAGGCCACACAAACATAAAATTCATGTGGCCATTGGATGATCAATAGTCACACAGAATACACATTTCTTCACTTTAAACAGCATATGGTCACACTTATTAACACTTTTGGCCACTTTATGCTTAATTATATGTGACTAAATACCCAAAACAAACATGCTTTGTGTGACTAAATATTACAAAAGGCCACACTAACATAAAATTCATGTGACCATTGGATGATTAATAGTCACACAAAATACACATTTCTTCAATTTAAACACCATATGGTCACACTTATTAACACTTTTGGCCACTTTATATTATTGAAAGTGACTAAATACCCAAAAGAACCATGATAAGGTGACTAAATATTACAAAAGGCCACACAAACATAAAATACATGTGGCCATTGGATGAACAATAGTCACACAGAATACACATTTCTTCACTTTAAACAGCATATGGTCACACTTATTAACACTTTTGGTCACTTTATGCTTAGTTGTATGTGACTAATTACCCAAAACAAACATGCTTTGTGTGACTAAATATTACAAAAGGCCACACAAACATAAAATTCATGTGGCCATTAGATGATCAATAGTCACACAAAATACACATTTCTTCACTTTAAACACCATATGGTGCTCACACTTATAAACCCTTTTGGCTCTTTATGTTTAATTATGTGTGACTAAATACCCATAAACAAACATGCTTTGTGTGACTTAATATTACAAAAGGCCACACTAACATAAAATTCATGTGACCATTGGATGATCAATAGTCACACAAAGTTTTCTACATTTTTTTCAAATTAAACACTTTATGGTCACACTTATTAACACTTTTGGCCACTTTATGCTTAATTGTATGTGACTAAATACCCAAAACAAACATGCTTTGTGTGACTAAATATTACAAAAGGCCACACAAACATAAAATTCATGTGGCCATTGGATGATCAATAGTCACACAAAATACACATTTCTTCACTTTAAACAGCATATGATCACACTTATTAACACTTTTGGCCACTTTATGCTTAATTATATGTGACTAAATACCCAAAACAAACATGCTTTGTGTGACTAAATATTACAAAAGGCCACACAAACATAAATAGCATGTGACCATTGGATGATCAATAGTCACATAAAATACACATTTCTCAATTTAAACACCATATGTCAATTCTTATAAACAACTTTTGGTCACTTTATAGCCTAGTTGTATGTGACTAAATATACCCAAAACAAAACATGCTTTGTGTGGCTACAAATTACAAAAGGTCACACAAACGTAAAATTATTGGCCATTGGATGAACAATAGTCCACACAAAATACATATTTCTTCGCTTTAAAACTCCATATGGTCACACATATTAACACTTTAGGTCAATTCTATGTTTAATTGTATGTGACTAAAAATACCAAAAAACATGCTTTGTCTGGTTTGTAATTGTTTCGTCCACTAAATTGTATAGTCACACAAAAAATGTGGATACGGACACTAAAGCTTCCTTATGTGTGACTAACTCGAATGCGTGACCGTAGCTGACCTACGGCTGCGCGACCTTTTGTCACACACAAAACTTTTCACGTGTGTGACTATATGTATATAGTCACACATTTTTGGTGTGACCAATACCACTTTTTGTACTAGTGTAAACAAAAGTGATTCCCGAGAGACAACCCAGATTGTTTATTATTTTTATCTGAGTCTGTCTTCCAACAAAAATATGGCGTATCCGCTACTAACATACGGCGGTATTGAATGCTGACACGATATTAGTTACACCCCCACATTTATCATGCACATGATACGCGTATTCAACAGACTGCCCCGCATTATAGCGACATTTAACAGTTTCTCAATACGGCGTATTCCAGTTTATGGATACGGCGTATTGGTTTCCTGTACAGTTTATTTAGCTTATTTAAATTAACCATAGATACCCGAGATAGGATTTTGCATGTTTTTCCTATATTTTGCACAGGACCTCGCTGCAAAGAAATCGACGAAGTTGGTGAAGTATCAATCATCTGGAATCCTATGTGTGATTGTAGTCATGCTGGAATACAGACGCATGAATCTGGAATTCTTGCTCAATAAATCTACTTGGAGAAGCTACCGAGCAAAATATCAGGAGAGTTTCTCATTCTAATTCTTTTAATTCCCGTTTTTAATGTTTTATCTATACAACGAGGACGTTGTATAAATCAAGTGGGGGGGATGGGAATTAGAATGTATACTTGTCCTATTTTTCACATAAAATGCTTAAATTATGCTCAAATTTAAAAAAAATTCAAGCATACTTTTGTGAAATTACTTGTTACATAACCCGCACACAATAACCCTTATTAGATATTGTAAGGATTTAACCTTATTCGTTTCCAAATGTTTACCCAAATTCCACAAAATATGAGTGTGCCGGTGATGTTGTAGACTTTAGAACTTGGCTTGGTATATCTATTCGAGACCATAATAATGAGTACTATGGATTTAGATGAACTTATTTAAATTGGTAAATTTTTAGGATTACACCCAAAAAGCATTTATATGTTGTTTTATTAACTAACTACACTGGTTAGTTAAATCCCCGTATAAACTCTTTGTTTACTCTCATCTTAAGAGTAAGATACCCCTAGAAAAACCTGTATAGCCAATCCTTTAGGAATAACACCAACTGTTTGTTTCGTTACACCTTTACACCTTAGCCTACCCTGCTAGATTAAGTTTATTTATAGTTGCTAGTTGCTTAAAGTGTAAAGTATGTATTTCCCGAGTCTTGTGTTAATTTTGTAGCTTTGGTACGGTTGGGAAGAAATTTGCACATTGCAAATGAGAATGTATAAAGTAGTTAAAGCTCATGTATTTTTACTACCATCACAATTAATGGTACGCCCGAAGAATGAAGAATTACCGAAGGAACTATCCGGAGTTATTATGATTGTGAAGATGGTGAAATTACACCGAGTTTTCGTGGTTAAAAAAAGATAGAAAAAATTAGAAAAATCGCAACAAAAAAAGGAGGAAAGTTTAAAGATAATTGTTTCACATTAATGAAGGAATTATATGAAGGATCGATTATTCGTTGATAGGTCTTATAAGTCAACGATGTAAAGTTTTGTATAAAGTGGTAGATATCGTCACTTGTCTTGT
Organism: Tanacetum coccineum; assembly: GCA_026074375.1. Classification (NCBI taxonomy): domain Eukaryota; kingdom Viridiplantae; phylum Streptophyta; class Magnoliopsida; order Asterales; family Asteraceae; genus Tanacetum; species Tanacetum coccineum. The sequence goes on along the minus strand of BQNB010000510.1, from coordinate 64,545 downwards.
AAAGTATGGGATGTAAGGGAAGTTGACCGTTACGGGAACGCCAACTTAGGTTGTTGTTTTTGATCTACGATCAAGACGTCTGTAAATAGTTGTGTCTTTATCATGGTAACGGTCAGGAAAAAAGTGTCTAGCAACTTGTATCTTAGACTTAGTCTATTTGCTTCGTAATTTTTGTTTAACAACAATTTAATTCTCTTTCCTAATCATTAACCTTGGGTTTTACTCGAATGAGGATGTGTACGAGCGTGCATGTCTATTCCGTCATTACGGCCATGTATGCATGTCTCAGCTGCCTTGTTGGTTTATTACTTTTGGTAAAAGTTAGAAGATCCCTACCCTATATCATTCTTCATCTTAACCCTTGGTTAAACTAGAATGAGGATGTGATCGAACACACATGTCTATTCCGTCGTTACGACCATGTATGTGTGCTTCAGCTGCCTTGTTGGTGTGGTACTTTTGGTGAAAGATTGTTAGAACGATCAACCATAAGCCTTATAATAAAAACCCAATTTGCCTTTATAAACTTGTTACTCCTTAGCTCTAGTGGTGGAGATGTGTATCCTTGCCAAGATTAGTTGAGTGATTTGAGTGTTTTCATCTACCTATTTCGTGAGGTGTTTGGTTGTGTACCTGTAATAGATAAAATAAATGCTTAAACGGAAAAATCCTTAGGGATACATTTTTATAATTTTCTAAAGGCTACTTGAGGACAAGTATGATTCAAGTGGGGGGATATTTGATGACATCAAATAACGTCACTTTTATAGCATTATTTATCCCATGTAATTAACTCATTTTGTATAATTATTGCAAAGAATTGTTACTTAATCGTTTGTATTTGAGAATTGCAGTAATTATGGAGTACTTGGTGAAAGTTAACTAAAAGGCACGCATTCTGGAGCTTGAACGAAGATATTTGAAGATTACTGTTTTGACAACCAATACGCCGTATCCATCAAGGAAGATACGGCGTATCTGTGCCTACACTTCACTGAAGACCACGAAGGAAACAAGATCAATACGCAGTATCCAGGGAATACCAATACGTCGTATTCAAGCTATGGAAATAAAATATTCTGAAAGATATCAAACGTGGTCTCTACTCCAAGAAACCCCCCGATACGCCTTATCCAAGTCTCTGGATACGCCGTATCGACCATATTCCAGACCCTATAAATAGAAAACTCAAAAACGAGTTTTAAGTGTGCTAAATTATATTCTCGATACCTAAACCATAAAATTCGATTTTCAGAGGAGAAAAAGAGTAGAAGAGGTCGAGCAACGTAATCAATTCCAAAGGAGACAACGTGTAATTTCTTATACTCTTGTAATCGTTCAATTTTTGGTATCATTCGTTAACTCGGTTAGTTTACCTTTGCTAAATACTTGCTTTTGTATTAATTATGACGTTTGAAGGCTAATACCTTCGGGTATTAGCCATTATTATGAAGATCTTAATGTTTGGTTTGTTTATCTCGATTTCTTAATTTATCGTTGAATGCTTGTTTATGTTTATCATCATACTTGTTTACGTGCTTTTGTATGCGACCCATCATTCAACTGGATCTTGTGATACAGACCAAGTAATCTAGATGCCGGGATGACTCTTCATATAGTGATTTGTACATCTAGACTAATAGGATCACAAATAACGACCTACTTTTGCCCTTAGATTGTGAGCTTAGTTGGACCAACATGTGACCTTGGGATCAACGAGTACGTTCTCGATTAATTGGTAAAGATTTGGTTAGTGGACTACTAGTGTATGAATTGCCAATAAGCAGTAAGTGGGTAAAGTCTATATGAGCTAGGGTTTAACAAGATCACCATTGCTTTAATCCCTAAGATAGATTATAATAAGCAAATAAGGATGCTTTATGCGGATGCGTTTAATTGTGATAGAATTCTACGTGTCTAGGTTTAAGGAAGAAGTACCGCCTTAATCTTAAGAATGATATGCCACCTCGAGATAAGAAATCATTGCACCAAATAAACAAACCAACGTTTTGGATTAATGATGTCTAATACAGTTTTCTTGTATTTGGCTCAACCGCTCTTTTACCTTCTGTTAATTTGTTTGCGTGTGTTTTTGTGTCTTGAATTGGTTTTAGTCACCACAAAATCCGTGCCAGTCTCTCAGACTGAAAACCCCCTTATCCGTTAGATTTAGGATTAACATAGGTTTAACATAGATTAGAACTAACTTAGATTAGAAAACCAAAGTATTAATAAATTGAAAGATTGTTTATCGCTCTTAGTGATCGACACCCTACTTACCACGAAACTCCCATCGATCGGGTACACTGTCCGTTAAAGTGTTGTTTTTGGTAAATGGCAAAATATAAATTTAAAACTTGAAACATAAAAAATCAAACACCACACAACGACACATCAGTTTCTTAGATTAAATTTTCAAGAATTCAAATTGGTATACGCCCATTATAATTTTCTAGTTTTTGATTGACATATTATTAATAGTGACAAAAATTTGTATGGATTATAAACGAAAATTATCAAAACTTTGAAGATTCAAGGATTAAACACTATTTAAAGTGAATGAAATTATGATTTTCATATATAATTATTTTAATTTTTTAACATTCAACAATATAATGCCTTTATATATATTATAGATTATCTATACTATTATATAAAGCATTTATAATGTGGGTCCCATCAAAAATTAAGATAAGGAGGTGCAATCTTGACCATCCATTTTATTTTAGAAAATCACATCATAGAGTGACATGTGTCACTTCTTAATTAAAAAATCACTTTTATTTTCAATTTGACATATCTTTTTATCTATTTTTTTTATGATTTAATTTCACCGTATTTTCTAAAATTTCGTGATCTTTAATTCAACATCCATTTTGATATATTTTTATAAATTTTTAGCTTTTCACATTTTTAGTTGGTTTATTTTGAATTTTTTAACAACTTTAACTTTAATTTGAATATTCGTAAAAGATATATACTTTTGGAGACAATGTTTGATGGGTAAGAGAGTGTGTGAGTCTTTATACAAGCGAGAATGATGTTAATATGATGTTATGATCCTTTTGTTTGATTCAATCTTTACTTTTGTTTTTGTACGGTGATTGGGATAGTTTTTTTTTATAACTTATATATGTTCGTGTTTTACTAAGCAGAATAAGCATTTTAATCATCCAAACTGCTTATTTGCTTAATCTTTTTAGCAGAATAATGCTTTTTTTGTTATCGGTTATGCGTTGCATCTAAGGGGTGTTTGTTTCGGCTTATATGTGGGCTTATGAGCTTATTTGATTTCGGCTTATATTTCTTAAGTCCCAATTTTCTAGCTTATTGTGAGACTTATGAGCTTATATAAGTTTATCATATCGTAATAAACTTATATAAGCCCACAAGTCTCAAAATAAGCCTGAAAATTGAGGCTTATGAAACATAAGCCGAAATCAAATAAGCTCATAAGCCCACATATAAGCCAAATCAAACACCCCCTGAAGCTTTATCTGTTGAGGGTACCAGCATAAGAGGGAGTGTGAGCCTTTTTGACTCAGATATACGCCAGCCTCACCGGGTTAATCCCGGGACCGTTTCCGCCTAGCTGGGCCTGAACCCGTGACCTACTGTGAGGAAACCAAGGACCATACCACTAAGCCATTTGGTGGTGGTTATTTCAAGATGATACTAAAAGTGCTTATTTCAATTTGCTTTATTTCTAGCAGAATAAGCCGTTTGAAGTACTAATTACATACCGCGCCTAGAAAAGATTGCAATTGGATATGACTAAATAATTTTTACAAAATATTTTATTTTATTACTGCATTTTTTTATCAAGTAAATCCAAACACTATTTCTTGAAGTGCTTATGTATAAACAGAAAAAAATAAGCGGTCCAAATGCCCCCTAAATAGCATTTAGATATTTTTATGTAAGGTTATACTGTATATGTATGTTAAATTTTGCTGAAGATATGCTGTAAAGTTTGATTACAGTAAAACGGAGGAATTTTTTTAATTTTTTTGTTGTAATTAGAGTTAATTTTTGTAAGATTATATATATTTGGTTAGAAAATAACATGGTTTGGTCAAAATTGGTGACTATGGGAAGGAATATGGTGTTTACAAGACTAAATATATTTTGTTAAATATATAACTAGTTTAAACTAGTGAACAAGTCATATAATTAATGTTGAGGCATGGACCTACATACTTTTTCAACATGGTTGGTGAAGTGTGTATCTGAAACGGGAAAGGGTTTACAAAAGTAGTAGTACACTTTAGTGAAGAAATGGATTCTATAATTCTCTTAGTAAAAGTGTAAACAAATTGGAACAAAAAACTCGAGTGTCTTGATCCATCGGTTGGTTTAATGGGAAGGAAGAGCTTTGAACTTGATACGTTTTGTATTTCATTTCTTGCTTTCTGATTTTTTAGAAAGTGCTGAGTAGTCTAATGCTTAATTGGCTAAATTAGGATTGAACATATTCTTAAGCACGAGAAAAAAAAAGGGCAGGTTTGTGTGATATGTTTAATTTTTTTTTTTTTTGGTAAAGGGTGTTACCCCGGTATGTTTAATTTTTAGATTATGCTTAGTGGAGAAAAGTCGTGTAATTTTGCTGCTAAATGGGATTATAAAGATGCTGCTTTCTTCCATATACTCTTTATTTTCCAATAGTTTGTATAGCAATGGCTAGCCGTCTGAAGTTTGTTGGTTGCTATATGACATGTTTTTCTGTTCCGACTTATTTTGTTTGTGTTTTGTAATGTGAGCGATGTCCAACCAGAAAGGTTTTTTTTACTTCCACTCCAGATTCTAAGATTGCGTATTCTTGTCTGTTTGACAGAGAGGATTGTAGACATGGAAAATAATGAAGAGTCGGGTAGCCCAGGTTGGGGTGCTTCATTTTTCATGCAGACTACCGAAGATGTTGCAAGAGCTGTTCTGGCTGCAGCAGCATCACGGCCATCAGTTGTATACTCGTTAAACGAGGACGGTGGTGGTCATCTTCAAAAACTTCAAAATCAAGTTTTCAGAGTACTGAAAGGCTTAGCCAATACCCCTGATGAGGATAGAAACTACAACCCTGAAATATTAACCACCCAAAAACGTCAATGGGCAAGCTTCCATTTACAGGCCGTATGTTTCATCTCTTGTACTCTGATATGCTGTATATTGAACTCTTATCATTGTGATTATTTGTAAATTTTGAAAATTTCAGCATCGGAGGATATTGAAAGAACCATCAAGGCTGTTTGAGAGCATAGTAGTAGTTGGACTTCATCCTAACTGTGATATTCAGTCACTTGAGCGGCAGCACGTTGGAAGAAAATTCAAGGTTCCAGAAAATCTAGAGCCTCAGGTGCTGCCTCCAACTCATAAATTATGTTGTGATATATATAGACGGTACTTTTGGAGTAAGCGATTTAATTCGTTAGTTTCGTTTCAGGTTCTGTTTGTATACCCTCCGGATAAACCGCTGCCTTTAAAGTACAGGGATCTCCTTTCATTTTGCTTTCCTGACGGAGTGGAGGTGAGGCAACAATAGTTTATTAGTTACTTGAAACAGTTGTGATATTAGCAGTTTATTTCAGAGATTGTAACTTGAAGTATTGCATAATATGTTATATCTCATAAATATCTTGAATGAAGATAGCTGACATGCATTTTGGTATAACTGATAACACGCTACACACCTACTTGAATGATGATGTTTACATAATTTGGTTTCATGTGGTTACTCATTTTACCCATGCCCATTAGGCTCTTCCAAATAGTGTAGCATTATGCATATTACGGGCAGGCTTATGATTTTATTGGTGCTTTTGGTATGGTTAGTAATGCAATCATGACAATATAATAGCTATGTACGGAATATTGGCAAACCGTGTATAGTTCAGTTTAATAGTGTGAGGGGCGTGTTAGTGTTAGTTATCTCCTTTGTAAAAATGTTTATGTACTAAGCATTGCTACTTATAATTGCAGGTTAATGCTGTTGAAAGAACTCCATCAATGAGTGAACTGAATGAAATACTTCTTGGACAGGTACATGTTAAACTGACACCCTGTATCATATTAGTTAGTGAATTCCCGTGCTAGAGTTTAATAAAATCCTGTTTGCGTTCCACCCAAAGAATGCACTCTCTCTATAGATGATAAACTCGTATTTAATTATTCTTTATGTGTTTTTGGGTAAAGGGGAATTTCCCCGGTAAAATATTATTCTTTATGTGTTACCTTCAAATTTGATAGCAACCTTAAATTTTTGAAAATCAAAATATCTAAACCCTGTGCAAATTTTTTTTTTCCGTTTCAAATGTCATCTGTTAACATGCTGGTAGTTTTGCAGGAACACCTTAAGCAAAGTGACTTGTCATTCGTATTCAGGTTACAGGTAATCCAGAGTCCCTTAGAGTTTATATTTTTGTCAGTTTTGGGATACTGTTTTTTTAACACAGCTTAGTTTTTTGGTAGTTTCTACTCAATCTGATTTGAAAGTTGACTGGGGCATCATTTATGTGTATACTCAATATACAACTAGTAGACCTTTCATTAGTTGTTAATAAAAAAACAGTTCCACTTTGTTTACCATTTTCATATGGGTTAATATACAAAAAAGTCATCGTGTTTTGTGTTTTTGTTCAATTAGGTCACTACTTTTTTTATGGTTTTTTGAGTCACTGTACTATCAAAACTTGCTAGCATCGTACTATCAATTTGCTAACTAAGTCACCGTACTTCACGTTTTCGTTCACTTGAGCCACTGAATTATTTCTATAGTTTTATAGAAAAAAATTTAGATCATTTCGGTAACCAGGTACTCAGAATCAATTGGTTACGCCTTTAAAGTGTCCAAATCATGTGTCATGTCATCCAAAACTTCACTTCTAACTCACTTTTGTAAGTTACTTTTTAACAGATCTTTCTTTTTATTAAATTTTCTTTAATTCTTTGTTATATCTCCACATCTTCAAAGAAGAAAATAAGGTTTTGCTTTTGATTTGTCTTATAGCTTGCCATATATATATATTCTGACTACATCTTCTAACTTTAACCTTCCAATAAGAGTATTTGTCAAATTCGATAGTACAATGAGGGTATTGAACATTTTCTATAGTACAATGAAGTTAGACACAAAAAATAGTACAAACGTACAGTGATTTCTCTATTAACCCTTTTTATATCTTAGAAGCTTCAGCCCCTATCCTTTTCTGTCTCTTATGTAGTCATAGTTTCTTGGTATTGCATGTCATCACAGTATTTTGGGTTCTGATGTTTAATACTGCGTAGGGTGCAGATGACTCGATTCTGTATGGTTGCTGTCTAGTAGCTGATGAATTGGTACAAAAACCATCCACATTAATTTCCATGATGTCAGATGAACCGCCTGTTCGTCCAGCTTCCAGTCGTCACATCTTAACAACTCGCCGGTGTTACTGCATTCTTTCAAGGCTTCCATTTTTTGATCTGCATTTTGGCGTGTTGAACAGGTTTGTCATATGCAAGTGATATTTTTTTTTCATCTATATGCTTCACATGTGGTATTTATGAGGTTAAATTATCATGCACATAGTTCTCGTAAAAATGGTGTATCATCATCCTTATATAAAGAGTGTCTGTGTTTGCATGTCCATCACATTATCTTATGTTGAAACAGTATGCAGTCAAAATTTCGTGTGAAGACTAACCATATAAATTTCCTCAGTTTTTTCCTCCATTTGCCTCAGAAAAAAGTGCATATTTCATATGACCGAGTAATTTCACTAGTTCTTTTTGATTTACTCTTCATGAATGATGTTCTCATCATTCACTGACACGACCACGTCTTCTTAGTGATATTGGAAATTTAATCAAAGTTTAGCATATTAGTTCTTATCTGAGAAGATAGGACAATTTTTCATTGGCTTTTTCCTTTCAGGTCATTAATGTTACATTGTTTGTAATTTTATTGTAGCATTTCAACTGAAGAAAGGTTGGAACGGTTAAGGCAAAGTATCAGTGGCTTAGATCTTGAGTCTATTGATGTGTATGACAATGAAGGATCTTTAGAAGACAAAGAAAGCTGTATTTCAGCCGAACTTGGAGCTCAAGGAATGCAGAATGGGACCACAGAGACTGGACAATTAAGCAGACAAAATTCTAACACCGAAACAGCCACAGATGATCAATCGCTTATCGACTCTCTATCGTCAGATAAAGGAGCCAGCGATGTTATATCTATAGATGCTGCGACAATAACGGATCCATCTAAACAAGAATTTGTTGCTGCTGAACCTGTCTCTAAGTTTTGTGATAGTCCAGCTTATGATATAGTTGACAACAATCAGTCAACTCAAAGGAATATACCAAATGCAATTTTGCCTCTTCTACGTTTTCAACAATATGACAGCTCTGAATCTTCTTCAAGGTATTTTATTATCTATTGAGATTTATGGAATCTGATCCCTGTAAGCAAAAACACACAATACGGAATCATGATGCACTTAGTTCCATGTATTTGTATTACATGACGGAAGTTGTCTTGATGGTGGAGGTGATAAAGGCTGTTTTCTGATTTATGTTTGCATCGATGTTGGCATGTTTATTCAGTTTAAAGAAACATAGTTTTTGATGACTATCTTTAATCAAATCTGGACATGATAATGATATTGCTTAGTGCAGTTTTCAGTGCTCGCCTAGTGAAGATGGAAACAGTAAGAGTGAGCTTGATTCAGCAGAGACGGATGAAACATCTTTCTCTAGCCAAGAAGATAATGAACATGATGAGATTCTTGAATGGGCCAAGGTATTTACTTCTGCTGGTCTTGCTCTTGAGCCTTCTTGTTGACTACTAAAAGTGATAAAGATTCTTTGTTCATTCTCCCTCTAAATTACAAAATATATGCAGGCGAATAGTCATGGTTCTTTACAGATAATATGTGAGTATTACCGATTACGCCTCCCTGCAAGAGGCTCAACAGTTAGGTTTCACCCTCTGGAGCACCTTCATCCTTTGGAATTTCATAGACCTGATGAAACAGGTTTACATATCGCTGGGTCAACAGTTGATCTCATGTCCTGTAGCACAGATTTTGAAGTAGCAGAGGTACTTATTATCTAGCTCTACAAGGTAGACCATGAATGCATGGATATTGGATAGTAAGATTCTTGTTGCTGCAGGCTCACAGTGCACTTGCTGTGGAGGAGGAGGCGACTGCTATGTCAGTATGGGCGATTGCATGCTTATGTGGCACCTTGCGTCTCGAGCATGTATATACTATCCCTCTCTGCTGTATGCTGTGCTGCTATATTTCATGGACAAGATACTTTTCACTGTTTCTTCAGTATGTTTTAATATGTGTGCCCTAGGATACCTAGTCTATGCTACTTCAGTTCATTTAAAGTGTAGTTATGCTCTATGATAATATCATGCAATTGCAAATTAAAATTTATACATAGGAATAAAGTCTAGCCTTCATGTTTGTTAATTAGTGTGTAATCCAATGGTACATTGATCAGATAGAGTTACTGGATAATAAACGTTTTAGATTATTGGAAGGGGCCTATATACACGATGCGAAATCATCTATGCTGTATGATGTATGTAAGTCTGACTTGACAAGAGGAACAAATATTAATTTGATATGGAACAAATGTTACCTACTACATGCCTCACAATGCTTTTGCTTGTTCACATTATGCTGCTATGTACTACGTGTTACACAGATTTATAACTGCTGCACGGACTTTGTACGTTGTATTTGTTAGTTTGATATGCAAAATGCTGTTAAATTAAATATGCTTTTCTTTGGAGCTTTATCGATATTTGTTGTGAAAAGCATTTGGCTCCTGACTAATACATTCTGTAAAATCATATGTATTTAATAGTTGAGTTCCCACTGTTTTCTATCTTCCACAGGTCATGACAATATTTGCGGGTGCTCTGCTGGAAAAGCAGATTGTTTTTCTATGCTCCAATCTGGTAATCTTATCACCGAGTGCAACTTTTTTTCTTTTTGATGTTTATTTTTGATCTGATCTGGTAGCCGGTGCTCCTTTTTAAGCTTAGCAATTGTTGTCCAGTTTTGGTGTTCAACAAAAACGCACCTATTGTACATATGTTCTGGTGGATTTTTCTTTGTTATCTAAAGCTCTTTCATGTATCATGTAGATGCTCTTGTATTGGGGATATGTGATTTATTTAAAGTAAGCAATGAAGTTCATTTTTTTCTTACTCTGAATATGTTTCATGTACAGGGCATATTGTCTGCTTTAGTGTTGTCAACCATCCCCCTGATTCGTCCCTACCACTGGCAGAGTTTTTTAATGCCGGTAATGGCCCAAAGATATATTATTTGGCTTATAATGTGCATCCACCATGACTTATGGTGGTATCTGCTGCCTTAAAGCTCACCATTCTAAAGTGTATGCATTTTACTTCCAGGTCTTGCCAAACGACATGTTGGACTTCTTGGATGCACCTGTACCGTTTGTTGTAAGCTCTTAACCAAAAATTTTTCTTCTCCTAATTCTCAATCGTTACTGAAGGAGAATTCTCATTATATTTTATTGGGAAAGAAATGAAAATTATCCTTCGACGAGTCATGGACGATTCTACATATAATAATTGATAGGACATGTAGGAGTGGAAACGAGCCAAGCCCGAGCCTGTCAGAGCTCGAGCTCGGCTCGTTTAAGTTTTATAAAGCTCGAGCTCGAGCTCCGCTCGGTTCGAGCCTTATTTTTTAAGCTCGAGCTGACTCGTGGTATATTATACAGGCTCGGGCTCGGCTCGTCTATACGATTTGGAAATGAAAAATCAAAGCTTGGCTCGAGCTCGGCTCGTAATATATCTATTTTGAGCTCGTCAATAAGCTTGTTATTGAGCTCGTCAATAAGCTTGTTATTGAGCTCGTTAATAAGCTCGCCTATAATACAAATGCATAACGTTTTATATATGATTTATACTTAAAATATCCTAGTTTCGTTGAGGCTCGTGACCCCAATCGAGCTTTGTATGTAAAGCTATAAATTGAGCTGCAACTTGAGCTCGGGCTCGAGCTCGCTTAGGCTCGGCTCGTTCGAGCTTTTTATCAATCCAATCCCAAGCTTTTCACGAGCGGCTCGGCTCATTTCCACCCCTAAGGACATGTAATCCTAGTGATCTCAGGACTTGCATTTATCCAATAGTTAGAAGTTAGAACTTTGTGCACCATGTGAAGTTGTGAACTTAATAACTTGTATGACCGGTATGCTGGAACTGACCATATGAACCTACAAGCGCACATACTCTAAGAATTAAGATGCAAAGTGAGTTTGTTGTTTGCCGGTACTCTTTTTCCAAAAGGACACTATTTTCCAATTTGAAAATTTAGACTAGTAGCTATCAAAACCTTTGTTTTTTTGGTAAAGTGGTATATATCAGTTATAAGTTGTTAGGAACTCTAAATGCAAACACCAACGAGATTATATCTTAGTCCAGTAATTGATTGCCAATTCCACATGGGCTAATCCGTCTAAGACTTGGGGAAGGGAAGTTTTGTACTTATCATCTGCCTCGCATTTTTCATGACATTAATCTTAACCTTCCGTTTTGACAAGTATTCCAGTGCATGTTGTTTTCTTAAACTTATTGCATTTTTAGTTTGTTTTTTTTACCTATTAATATGTTGGAACAGGTTGGTGTGAAGCACAAAACTGTTGAAGTACAATCCAAGTTGGCAAATGTTATTTTCGTTGATGCAAACAAGAACCAGGTAAAGTTCTGATTTTTCTGATGCTTCTCTTACATCATTGACATAAGCAATTCAAAATTCTTTGTGTCTCTTGTTTTGAGTTATGTGATGATGATGATGTAGGGTGAGGTTTAATACATTTGGTCAATCATAATATTCAGAATAATGTGTATGTAGTCATTTTTGCTACTCTCATGCTATTCAGTGTTATTCATGTTAATGATCAAGAAGTAGACTCGGGTCTATGGCTGCATCAAATGTCTCTAATTTGTCTTTTACCTGATTAGGTAAAATCATCGTCATTACCAAATTTGCCCCAACACAAGGAGTTATTTGCAGCCTTAAGTCCATACCACGCTCAGCTTGTGGGAGAGAGTTATTTAGGGAAGAGGAGACCGGTTTATGATTGCACTCAAGTGCAGGTTAGTTCTCTTAAGCCTCAGATTGCATTGAAAATCTGTTTACTGGTTTTTATGCTTTTACTCTTGATTGTGTGGGGTTTCTAATCGCAGTTGGACCAAATAGGTATTACTGGCTTAGAATTTTCCTGGAGTAGCTGAATCTTTACTTGACAAAGTTATGAACAAGTTCCATGATATTTTTTGAATTTTTAAATGAACAAAACATATGCCCACTACAATATGACCTGTATGGAAATATGGCCTAATAGAAAAAAAGATCATTCTTTATTCTCCAAAGGTTAGGAATCACTGCTTTCTTTAGCGTTTACGTTAATTCCGTGGAACAACGCACTGCACAAATTAGTTTGTGTTGGTGCATTAATTATGCTTTTGCAACCTCTTTATTACCTTCTAATGTTGAGGGTGAATCTAGAAACAGATTCAGGTAGGTTGTTATAGCATTTTTGTTGCGTCAGAAACAAACAATTGTGTTTGGTCATCCTATACCTTTTTATGCTGGAAAGTAAACTTTTTTTAACTGCTGTTTGAGACACCCACTAACTATCTCATGCTTGCTAAAGTAGTAAAGTGGACATGACATGATGTCTTTTTAATAAAGAGCAGTTAATTGTCATCAAGCTTAAGTTATTGGATGAGCACTGAAACTCGTCTATGATGCTGGAACTTATGCTATCTTCTCTCATATGATGCTTGAGTTCATAATATGCTTTGGCAAATGTGACGTCGTTTTTAAAGATTAGCTAATTACCTTGTTAGAGGATGTAGATTTTGTGGATAGTTTTTTAGTCTTTGCCTTGTTCAGGATCTTCCGCAATAATCGTAATCAGAATTTGACTGAATATTCACGAACATGAGTGTCTTTCTAAAGCCTCCGAGTCTATATAAGTTGTGGTTCTTATGTATGAACTGAATGACGTGATTCTGTTTTTGCTTCCATGCAAATTAAGTTTCACATGATTGCTTCAGGTTGAAGCAGCAAAGGGATTCCTCAAAGTACTAAGATCTTACCTGGATAATCTTTGTTCTAACCTACGTTCTCACACAATAACAAACGTTCAGTCCAATGACGATAAGGTCCTCTTCCTACATTAATATAAATATATAATTTCAATTTACATGTGTTTCTATATAAACTGGCATTATTACCCCTTACTGTCTCTTAACCTGTCTTTTAACCATAGGTAATATACAAATAGAAATACTAATAAATTATTTTTTTATCATAGGTATCTTTGCTGTTAAAGGAAAGTTTCATTGACTCTTTTTCTAGTCGCGATCGACCTTTTATGAGGGTATGTGTATTATCTTTCTTTATTAAATTAAGGATTTTTGTAACTAACTAACATACTTTATTAAATTATTTTGCCTGGCAGCTTTTCGTCGAGACCCAACTCTTCTCTGTACATACAGATCTGGTCTTATCTTTTTTCCAGAAGGATTAGTAAAAACATGCAAGCTTGGATATCAATGTATAATTATAGGCACTTAGAATAAGTTCCAAAACTCAATGCTCTCACCAAGTTTGAACGTTATATCAATTTTGTTTTCATGTTTGCAATGTAAACATGTGGGTTATCCTTGTTCTCTCTTAATGTTAGAAGGCAAGGCATTTCGGCATAGTGAAGATTTAATATATATTACAACCAAAGACCTTAAATTTTGAATTTGATTGGGCCATAACAAAAAATATCACCTCATATGCTGACCAAGCGTTTCTTTGCAGTATAAGCCGTTTCCTCAATATCACAAGCTGGCGGATTGATTATCTACTTTCTGGTTTCAGGTGCATATACTACTGTATATATAATTTCAATGCTAAATTTATTGTGATTGACTACATGGCCTTGTTCCGTCTTCAATCAAAATCCTTTTTTAATAAAACACGAAGCTCTTGAGTGCTGCAAAGATATCTGCATTTGTTCATATCTTTAATTCTGATGGACCCGAATACCAATTAAATTCAAGTTGAGAGTACGAGTGGCACTGTCCAACTGTTCTAGTACGCCTTCTGTTAAATGTGAGTTTTCTTGTGTTCCCAGTGCTCTGGTAGATGGAAATGTGTTTAATGTTCACATGGTTTCATTTATGTCTTCACGACTCCTTTAGCAAGTTATCTAATAACAAAAGATAAGGCAATATTGTTTTACGATCAACAAACCATGTGTTCTTTATCTTAGTTTTCTTCCTTGTCTTAACTTCTTTTAAAAAACAGGACCATCTTGGTGCCTTAAAGGGTCCTCAAATCCTCAATCCGATAATCGTTCTCCTTATGGGAGATAGTGTTTTACAATCGCAAACCTCATGTTTTTACATTTGGCTAGTTATTTACTTATGTTATACTACCTATATCTGACCTCACCAAATAATGAGATGAAGGGTAGTACACTAGTACTTGCATAAATTTATTATTGTAGTATACTTGGTTGGGATGTCAGTAATGCAGAAATGGAAACTGAAGAGGGGACCCTGAGAGTGTGGTTAGAATTGAACCAAGAGTCTGGGAGGTAAAAATAGTAGGAACTTTAATGAGAGACAACCAAATGAGTAGGGCAGTTTGTCAGTAGAACCATGAATGTGAATTTACTTTTGGCCTTGTGCTAAAAGAAATAATTGAGGCTTTGTGTACTCAGTCACTTAATGCTTTGGGAAGCTTTAGGAGGAGGTAATTTATTGAATGAATGCACCTGAGATATATTATGAGATACACACACACAAAAGTGCAAAACAATAATCATTGATCTAGGTGTTCATATATACCTTAAGGGAGTAATTTTATTCACCAAGTTTTTAACCCATACACCATTGATTATCTTTTTTTTTATTTCTATACAATAATACCCTTATGTGTGCATTACTTTGAGGAAGGGTTTGACGGCGTTGTGGTAAAAAACCAAATTAGAGTATTATTTGAAACTATGAGAGTAAATGGTAAGGTAATTTTTGCCGTTCAAGTATAACGATAGAATATTTGAGAAATTTCCTTGCTATTACACGAATTTAGCCTGTTTAAAAATCATCTTTGCTTCATTGCTTGAATGAGATTTGATGGTCAACTGAGACTTAAATGCATTTGTGGTCCTGTTTGCACATGTACAAATAGATTTTTGATTCTTCAGACCAGGGTATGGTCTTAACTGCACAAAGTATAGTTCGCTATAGTGATTGTTGGTCAAATGAAGTTCAAATGCATCATGTGGTCCTCTTATTCAACACTGCAATAGGAAAATATAAGTTGTATATCTAGTATTTGTTGCTATAACATGAAATCTTTTTCATGAGATACATATTTCATAGCACAAAGTATAAGGTTTTAAAGCATTGTTTTCTAGGAGAAAGCTGGTTGGTTGGTTGGTTTTGGTGAGTTGGTATAATGAGATAAAGCTGAGAAATTGGACAGGGGTGGTAGTGGTTGTGAAAGAAACACACTTTATTGATGGATGGGGGTTGCCAGAATAAGTGCAGGCTTTTGCTTCTGCACTTCTTACATTATGGATTGTGCTAGTGATTTTCTTGTCTTTAAATGGACACTTTTTCCCACTGTTTCACATGTTTGCTGAAATCAGATTACATGCTTTAAGTATGATGTGGAATGACCATTTCATGAATTTGTTTGATCAAAGATATCATATCATATACTTTGTCAATATATGAGATTGGTTAACAGGATTCTCTTTTACCATACTTGAAAGTAAGTTCAAATCTTTGACCTACTAGTACTAGTGAGTGTATGCCAACCTTTAAATCTAGGCATTGGGGGAAGAAATATATAGGTGTTGTGGTGAGGATCCTGGGTGAAATGGGAGAAGAAATATAATCTTTTTTCTTCTAATTATCAATCAACCCATATCGAACGAATTCCCGAAGAAAGATTACTTGGTTATTAGAGAAACATGCTCCAGCGAGAGTCATCATACCCTTTGTGCCGATTTGTTAGAACATTTTTCACGTATGTAGTGATTACCAAACTTACCACACGTATATATTTTCACTTAAACACAAATATACTCATAAAACTTGCAAATAATAAGATTAAACTTTTTTTTAGTTTGGTGGTCGACGACTAAACTATTGCAAAAATCGGCCCAGCACGCGTGGTGGTGGTCGTATTAAGGGTGCACGCATGGTGGTCTTCAATCACCCATGATCGGATGCATTCATTATGCACACTCTAAAGTGATGAACATTACGCCTTGTCATAGTTTCAAGGTGAGACTCTTTTTAAAAAGTGCTCTATAGAACCAAATACATGCTGTGATAGGGTGTAAAGTAGGCTGGAACCATTTATGTTGGATGGTTAAGGAACCCAAAACTAGCATGCCAACTTTGTGAGTAGATTCGTTTATTTACTGTGATACCGTAAAAGTAAACTGAGATGAAAAAGTAAAAGTTAGTAATAAAGAATAAATGGTTAATGGCATATAATAGCAAGTAATTTTCTCAAATGTTTTATTATCAGATATAAACTATATAAAATACCACAATACCCATCAAACTTTCAAATTTTAGTTCAATATCATACGTTTGCTTACGTGTCATGGTCGGCAACCGGCTACACCGGTTAAATTGATTACTGAGATTTTTTTATTTTTATTTTAAGTTAATTACGTGAAGTTGAATGTTTCAAAATAACCATCAAACTGTCAAATGTTTCAAAATACCTATCAAACTTTGTCACATGTTCACTTATCATCAGACATGAACCTAATCTGACGTGGATTATAACGGTGCAAATTTGTCAGCTGAGGATTTTGGAGGTAAAAACGGGTTTTTGTTGATATCCCAAAACAAACAAAGTTTGATGAGTATTATAGTATTTTATAAAGTTTATATCTAATAATGATACATTTGAGAAAGTTTGGATGACATTAACCGAAAAGTAAAAGAAAAAAAACCGTACGATGGTTCTTCTCTCTGGGAACTAGCACTTTTTTTACTGCCACTGTTTGCAGAGCCTGCACTTCTGATACCAACTCATGTGCAGATTTTATATTTGGTAAATCTTCTTTCCATACATTTCCATACATAGTATGCCTTCTATATTCACTTGTACGTTACAAAACAGTAGTAGTACTTTTGTCTTCCATAGCTACCAAAAATATATTACGTATATTTTGGATCTGATTATGGTACATACTCTCATTAATACCGTAAGAACCTTAAATTTTCATCAATGTAATATTTACTTATTGTATTAAGTATAACCATTTTTATAGGAATATTTTTTTTGTTTTTATTCCATCCATTAAGTAACATAGTTTACATAACCAAAGTAAACGAGCTCACGCAACTACCAATACCAACCCCATCAACGTTTATGTCAAATAAACATTATAATATGTCAAGCAATATGTTCAAATATCAATACATTATCTATTTAACGTACTATTTATAACGTTTTTATAAAACAAACCTTATACGTTAACATTTAAACCAAAACCCTAATCATATGTAATATTTTTATGCATTCAAAGTACAAGTTTCAAGGCATGTTCTGTACAAATTTCTAATGCATCATATTTTGAATATCCGTATGCGGGGGGGAAGAATGGGTTTAGTTAATTAGTTTGATGTGTTCGTGGAATAGGGGGTGTTATGTGGTTGAGGGTGAGTTGGGGGGTTTTCACTCCTTAAAACCATTTGTGTACAAAAACTCGTTTTGTTTTTTTAGTGGGCTTGGATTTTGGTGTGTGGGTTTAAAACACAATGTACAAGTTTCGTGCATAGCATGGAATTTAAAATTTCCATTTTCCCTTCCAATTTCTTCTAAGTTTCGTAAACCTTTTTAAGCTCAGGTTGCAAGTAAGATCCAATGCTCGCACTTATCTCTTAAACCCTGGGGGGTAGTTTCGTTCGATTGAAATTGGTTATGTCGTTGTCTGAATGGTTGAACCTTAACTAGTCGTTACACTATCCCTATAGAACCTAAACTCTTATCCTAAACTCGAAAAACCTAGCCTAACCCGTTACACCCTTAAACTAGTTCATAGTTTTTAGAATCTGATCCGTTGATAAAACATAAGATATGGGAAAAATCAATAGGTTATGGGTATTAAGTAAAAATACTAGGTTGTAGCCCTATGTCTTGTGATCATTTTGCCGGTTAACTCGACCCGATTTGATGTAGGATGAATTAGTTTATAGCGGAAATGGCTGTGTGCGCTGTAGATTATGCACACCTGTAGTAAATCGTGTTATCTCAAAAATTTTGTATAGTGACCCCTAAATGTGTAATAACTAAAAGTGTAGATGGATCTGCAAATATCTAACATGCTCACTTGGTTTGAGCTTAACCTGGGAACTCGGTTTGTAAATGGACAAACGATTTTACTAGGACCGCTCGTTGGCTGTCCAAAAACAGGCTCATGAATAGACCCATATCCTCCTTTTGCCCTAAGCAACACCCTTGGGCACCACTCCAACATCTTAGCCACCACTCCACCAGCCTTGGCCACCACTCTAAGCTCTCAACAGGTGCTTCAAGCCTTACGACTTTGAGGCACCATTTATTTTTCGTACCCTATACTAAAGTTGCCTACAGGATGCATTCCAAATCACCATTCAACTGTAACGTAATTAGTTATCCCCCCCACAGCCCCTTGGGGGGGGGGGTAAAAATTAAATCTCTCTCAAGTCATGTTGGTGCTGAGTTAGGAAGTTACAGGAAGAAGGCACAAACTAATTTCGAAGCCAAAGTTAAGGCAAGGAAGCCTAGTTCGTCTCGGAGGGGGTGGTGCGAACTCATTCCACCCATTTTCGACCATTCTAAGTTCTTGTAAGTCCAGCACTCGTTCTTGTAAGCTATTCCGATTATATATAAGCTGTTTTATTACATCTTGTGATTAAGTGAAATGAACCATTAAAGCTCAAACCATCGGGTTATGATTTTAACCCATAGTTTTATGTAATGTAATACTGCATGCTGCTGGCAGTTGTAGGTTGACTGTAGATTAACTCTTAATATGATTAAGGTTTACTGTAGAACATGTGTATTAAAATGTAGATTAGCAGGGTAACTTTTTTTTGCTCTCATTGCTGTTATCTTATGATAATCTGTCTACATTTAGCTATAAATATGGTAGGGTTCTGGGTTGTGTAGGTAGTTGGTTTTTTTTTGGTAGTATGACCAACTTTGATTGAGCACATTTCTTTGATTAACTGCTTTGTCGATGTTGAAAAGTACTGTGTTGCCAGAGTTATAGAAACTTCTTGAAAAACGTCACACCAAGCATTCAAACCAAATGCAAATTATAATTGATTACTTCAATATCCTTAGGTTTTGTGAGCATCTTTTAAATAACGGGTGATTGGACCATGATATATGTTTCTGTATCTAGGTTATGATTGGTAGACCTCTTGTTATCAGGCTGGTTATATATATAGTTTTTCATGCCGTTGATGTCTACAATATCCATATGGTTTTTGTATAGCATTTTTATCACAAACTTTATGTATCGGTTAGTTCAACAGTATAGTCATTTCATAAGCTCAAGCTTGTCAATTTACTTTCTACTTGTTTGTGTGAGAGCAAGATATAAGTGCAAGAGTGGGCGAGAGAGATGAATTTTATGCGTATGAGCGGGGTTGAAAGGGAACATGCGGAGGGTTGGTGGGTTGTGGAACAATACAACTGTATTATGGATTTCTGGACTAGAAATTGAAATCGTTTTCGGCAAACGGGTATATATTGTAAATATTAAAACTTATAAAATAGATCCGGGGGTGAAAACTGTAAATAATTAAAGTTAAACCTAGCACGGGGAGTGTTTTTTTGTAAGTAACACCTAAAAAGTTGTGGTTGTGGATTTAAAGTATAAAAATTATATGTAAGGGGTTATACTTGGTGGGGGGGGGAATTTTTGGTTGTGTTTTTGTAAATAATATATAAAAGGGTATACTACTTTGTTCATTTTCATATTTCAAGAGTATAAAATTAAATTTTTATATTAATTGATAAAATTAGTATTTAATGTCTTATGAAGAATCAATTTTATTAAACCCGACATTTGTCTGTTATCCGTATCGATCGAAACATTCTTAAAACAATTATGTTATATATTTACATAATTTTACTCTACTAACTTTTGAAGAAACTTAAAAAGATAAATCTTATTCTTTTAATCTATAACGTATCACGTTACTAAGGGAATATATCGTGAGGGGGGATTCATTTGGGTTTACGTTTTGGCGAGTTGCTGGATATAGATTTAAAGTGTATAGCTCCTCGAGACGGTGTGAGCTGAGAGACAATGGACCTTGATTATGATAGGCAGTCCGTTATGATATTTCCATAAATATTAATGAACCAATTAACATTTTACGTTAAAACTTTATGAGATAGAATTTGGACAGATCACAATCAAACTGAGACTTGACATATTCATAAGTTGCGTGACGATGCGGTTTACTATTATTTGAATTAAATTTCAAATCAATCAATACCTTATCAAGGTGAGGTATAGTATCACCTTTACATGTTTTTAACTCCCGGGGCGGAGTTTGGAGATACATGCTATAAACAGGAATAAAGTATGTTTTCAATTTATGTTATCCATAATATATTATTGCCTAAGTTACCTTTCATGTTATGCATGAAGGCATCCACAAATCTTTGGGTAGATGCTGCCCACCACAATCTTTGGGTTGAGGCTCCCATCACTCATTTGGGTAGAGGGCTTCCCACCACATTTTTGGATTAGTAGGCTTGGAATTAGTGTGTTAGTGCTTGTGGTAGTGGCTACCCATATGGAAACAATTTGTAAACAACTTGAGAATTATGGTTAATGTTTCGGTTGATGTGCTTAGGGAGAATAATATGTGTTTCCATAAAAATTGTAGAATGCATGCAATTATTGACCTATTCAATGGACTTGTATTCAACTATTACATTTCAAAGAAACTATGAAATTCACTCAACTTTGTTTTGACCGCTTTTAGCATGTTTATCTTGGTATTTGAGCAACCTATGGACGGGAGTGGGCATCGGATTGAGGTGTCCAAATTGTTATAATTCAAACTTTATGGTTTTCCTTATAGATGTTGGAGACCTTCGTTTTTGTAAAAACTCTGAATAATAGTGAATGATAATCAATTTCTGTAAAAACATCTCTTTATGGGTCGTTGAGTCGATTGTGACTGATGAGATGCATGGGGAAATTCAATACCCAAAACTACGTTACCACAGTAAAATGTTAAATTGCGGATGTTATTATTATGGTATCCGCGTCATGGTTATTAGAAAACAAGTTTAAAACCTAAACTATAACTACTGTGAATCCCAAGAATGTCCTCTTGCCACTGCATTTCCCCGTGGAATAGCGGTATGTAGAGATATGCGTTAGCAAATAATACATAACTATTTACTAAATATAAATAAATTATACTTATATTCCGCTGGGTTGTTACAGAGTGATGTCTTCACCCACTCATCTTACTTCCGATGTTAAGGATGGTTTTTCCTCTAATTTCCCTAAATTATCTCCCGGCCTCTTCGGGATATTTTGCCTGCTGATCGGGAAATTAGCTTTCTTTAGTATGAGAATGGTTAATTACCACTGCCCATCTCATCCTCCTATGATGATTCATATATGCACGCAATACAAGCATATGATGCTAACAATAATGAACCTCTAATTCCACCACAAGTTCCTATGGTGTCACCAACTACTTTGCTTCCATCTCCAGTATTATCACCAATGTTTGATTTCCTTATTCCAGAAGAAATTTCTTGCCAGCCTCTGTGAACGTGATCATTTTCCAGATCAATCTTCCTCTACCAATCCTCCTGCCCAACTCAGAAGCAATTTGAGATGTGGAGAGAATTATCATGGCACTCCAGACACATCATACGCATGCCATGAAGAACAAATCAAAGATATTTTGAATCACTTAGATGAGTTCTCTCTTGACCACATTGAGGAAATGAAAGATAAAATAAAAGGTCATACAACAAGATTTTGACAAACTAAAGACCGAACTTCAAGAAGCATCGGTCAAGATTACTGGGACTTTAGAGGAAGCGAAATGGGGAAATAATGATATAGATTGCTTTGCGCTGTAGGAATTCTACTTTAGAACTAATCTATCGCAGGAATGTCCAGGTTCGCTCCGAATCATATATGAAGAGGTCTTTTTGGGTTACAATCCATAGTCAGGAACCACATAGGGAGGCCACCAGATACTAGACTAGATCATGTATCATTAAGCTTATGTTTTGAATCAAATCCACGGGATGTGTGGTTGGAGGGGGGGGGGAAAACTATGGCATAAGTTTGTCATGTAACCATTCGCATTAATCATGTTCGGTGGTGTTAAAGTTGGAATACGACAATCTCGTTTTCTAGTTTAATTTCGTAATTTCTAGGTTTTTCTTAAACGTTTTAGTCCGTTATTATCTAATTTGACTTTTTCAACTTCCCAAACTCATTCCTTCCTTCAAACTCAAATCTTCGATCGTATCGATTTACCATTCCAGCCTCGTTGGGGATAAACGACCCGGGAACATTCTATACTACTTCTCGGTATCATTGATTCTGCTTTTAGACTATTCTTACTATATATTTTATATTTCATTATATTATATATATTTTAAGGTATAGTTTGAACGGATCAGACATCTATCTCCAAGCATCACTCTATCATCCAACTAAATCTCGAGACGAGATTTCTTTAAGGTTGGGGGACTGTAACAACCCTAAATTTTCATCAATGTAATATCTACTTATTGTATTAAGTACAACCATTTTCACGGGAATATTTTTATATTCCATCCATTATGTAACATAGTTTACATAACCAAAGTAAACGAGCTTACGCAACTACCAATACCAACCCCATCAACGTTTATGTCAAATAAACATTATAATATATCAAGCAATATGTTCAAATATCAATACGTTATCTATTTAACGTACCATTTATAACGTTTTTATAAAACGAACCTTATACGTTAACATTTAAACCAAAAGCCTAATCATATGTAATATTTTTATGCAATTCAAAGGTACAAGCTTTTAAGGCATGTGTACAAATTTCTAATGCATCATAATTTGAATATCCTTTCCCACCAAAACCCTAGTACAACTTCTTAAAGCTCAATATACAACTCGATTATGCACAATAATTAAATTTAGTTGTTTTCCCTACAAAACTTTATAGCATTCATACCACCTTTCTAGCCTAGGGTACAAGTTCACTTAGCACAACATTCAAACCATGTTTTCCTCCTAAACCATGGTACAACTCTTTAAAGTACAATGTACAAATCAACTTAGCATAGAATTCAAATTTCCTATTTTCTTTCCAAATTTCTTCTAATTTTATACAACCTTTTTAAGCTCATGTTGCAAGCCTCCAATGCACACTTTTCTCTTAAACCCTAACCTTAACTAGTCCTACACTAACCCTAAAACCTAAACCCTAATCATAAACCTGAAAACCCTAGCAAACCCGTTACACCCTTAAACTAGTTCATAGTTTACAAAATCTGATCCGTTGATAAAACATAGGATCTAGGAAAAATCAGTATGCTTTAGGTATTAAGTAAAAATACTAGGTTGTATCCCTATGTCTTGTGATCATTTTTCCGGTTGACTCGACCCGATTTGATGTTGGATGAATTAGTTATAGCCGAAATGGCAAAGGTGCGCAGATTCTGCACACCTACAGTAAATGGCTGTTATCTCTAAAACGTTTTATAGTGACCCCTAAATATGTAAAACTAAAAGTTGTAGAGGACTCAGATATCTAACCATGCTCACTGGTTTGAGCTTAATCAGAATTACGGTTTGTCAATGACAACCATTTTACCGGGACCAATGTTGGCTGTCTAAAAACAGCCATGAACTCGACCCATAATCACCCTTTTGCCCCAAGTAACACCCTTGGGCACCACTCCAACATCTTGGCCACCACTTCACCAGCCTTGGCCACCACTCCAAGCTATACAACTTGGTCTCCAAGCCTTACAACCTTGGGCACCACTCCTTCGTACCCTATATAAAGTCGCATAAATGCATGCATTCCAAACTCACTATTCAAACTCAAATCTCTCTCAAGTCATGTTCTAGCTGAGCTAAGGAAGTTAAGGAAGAAGGCACAAACTAATTTCAAAGCCAATGTTAAGGTAAAGAAAATCTAAGTTCGTCTCTTAAGGTTTTCGACTCATTCTACCATTTTCGACCCATTCTAAGTTCTTGTAAGTCTATCACTCGTTCTATAAGCTATTCAAGATCATATATAAGCTCTTATACATCCTTGTGATCACGTGAAATGAACCCTTAAATCTCAAACCCGTCGGGTTATGATTATAAACCCAAACGTACCCTTTTTGGATTAACGAGCTCATAAGCTCATTTCTTAAGCTCCAAGCTCGTAAAATTTACTTATTCTAACTTATTTTAGCAAGTTATAAGGTGAAAAATACTTTTGAGATTGAAAAATACAACTATTATGGATTTTGGACTCGAAATGAAATCGTTTTCATGCAAAGGGGTATATATTGTAAATATTGAAACTTATAAACTAGAGGGGCTGAAAATGTAAATAACTTAAAGTTAAACTACAGGGGCTGTTTTTGTCAACAAATAAAAGTTGTGGATTTAAAAGTATAAATTTATATGTAAAGGGTTAATTTTGTAAATAAATATATACTAAGGGTATATATTGTCATTTTCATATTCTTAAGGGTATAAAATGTAATATTTTTATATTAATTATAAAAATATATTTAAATATTATAAGACTCAAAATTATTAAAGCCCGACACATTTGTAGTTATCATTTATCGATCGAAACATCATAAAACAATTATTTTATATATTTAACATAATTTATCATCTACTAACTTTTGAAGAAACTTAAAAAGATAAATCTTATCTTTTAATCTATAACGTATCACGTTACTAGGGAATTTCATGTGAGGGGTTTCATTTGGGTATACGCTTTGACGAGTTGCTGGATTTACGATTTAAAGTGTCCTAGCTCCTCAAACGTTTACTACATGATCTCTAGATTAAGATAGCCCGAACATTGTTACGATATTTCCATAAATTAATGAACCAAATTAACATTTACATTAAACTTTATGAAATAAAATTTGAAATATCAACAATCAAACTGAGACTTGACATATTACCTCAGGTTGCGTGACGAGGCTGTTTACTCCTGTTTGAATTAAATTTCAAATCAATCAACTACCTTATCAAAGTGAGTTCATAGCCTTGCATTTAAATATTTTGAATATTTTATAAACCCGAATGGGGGATATGTGCTATAAACCATGAATACAAGTTTTTTCCAACTGTATGTTATTCTGATATATTATTGCCTAAGTTACCTCTATTTGCCATGAGGCATCCACAACATCTTTAGGTAGAGGCTCCTACCACATCTTTGGGTAGAGGCTCCCACCACATCTTTGGGTAGAGGCTCCCACCACATCTTTGGGTAGAGACTCCCACAACATCTTTGGGTAGAGGTACCGATATGGAAACAATTTGTAACAGCTTGAATTATGGTTAATGTTTGGTTGCATGAGCTTAGTGCAATAATATTGTTTTCCCTGATAATTGTAAATGCATGCAATTATTGCCATTACAATGACTTGTATTCAACTATTAAATTTCAAACCTATGAATTCCACTCAACCTTTGTGTTGACCCGTTTACCATTTTTAAGCATGTTTATCTCTGGTATTTTGAGCAACCCTATGGCACGGAAGTGACAATCGAACTTGAACGTCAAACTTGTTTATCATCAAACTTTATGTTTACATATAAATTTTGGGACTTCTGTTTTTGTAAAACTCTGATTATATTGAATGATAACTAAATTTTCTAAAACGTCTCTTTATAGTCATTTACTATGAATGTGGACTGTTGATTCATACGTAAATACCCCAAAAACTTAGCTTCCCGCTGCGATAAGTTGAAAATGGTTGTGTTTACAAATACGGATCATAATGTGTTCTTAAACCTACTCTTGTTTTTTTGTAAAGTTATACTAATCACACTAGTTTGTTAGACCTGGTGTAATAAGGGACGAACTACCAGAGTCTTGGCTTGGGGTGTAAGCGAGTCGAGCCGAGCTCGAGCTTGACATGACTTGAGCTTGGCTTGACAATTATAACGTAGGCTTGAACTTGTCTTGATAGCTTGACGAACTTTAATAATCTACGCTTGAGCTCGGCACGAGTAAAGCTCGAGCTTGGGTCAGAAAGCTTGTATTTATACATAAACATTTAAATTTGATAGCTAAATTCATTATTAAATTCAAGAAAATACGCAATGAAGGTAAGAGCAAAGAACTTATAAAAACCATTCGAGAGAAATAGAGTTTAAATCGTCATTCTACAAATATTTAATTATTATACCGATATCACGTTAGCCTTAAAGTTGTTTATATGGATATGTATAATAAAAATATATATGTTCTTGAAAGCTTGAGGTTTTAAAAGCTCGAGCTCGGGGAGCTGTTTTATTGGGCTCGGGCTTGAGCTCGATAAAAGTTCGACTCGATCGAGTCAAGCTCAAGCTCGAACTCGAGTTACTTGATAAAAGCTTGGCTTGTTTGCATCCCTATCTTGAAGATTCAAGACATGTCGACCTTTATTACGGTGTCGAGCCAAGACACATATTCAAAGGCCAAAAGGGAGAACTCATTGGATGCCAAAACCTAGTCGTGTGGATTATTTGTAAATAAATACAAAACATAACGATGAAAAAATGATCGTTTGTGTTATTTTTTTAAATCTTTAAAATTTATATAAATCTATCCCTATAAGTACATACTCCTCCATTTTTATTCACACTTTGATACACAATCTTAATTTATACACTATAATCTTCTCAACTAAAAAATGTCTCATAAAAGATTCTGAAACCATAACACTTAAAACCTGACGCCAACAAAACGTTCTAACAATGAATTTCAATTTTCGCATGGGTCACTCACTAAATGTTAATTTTCAACCAACGAGTTTTGTATACGAATAACAACAACAACCTATTTACTTAAACATCCATTCATACTTCAGTATAATCAACAAATGTACCAACAACAACAACAACCACACAATTTGTATCGTCCATAAATGTTCGGCGATTTATCACCACCACCATCGTACTAGTCTCAAAGTTCTCTAATATTATTCTCCAAGTCACCATTTAATGTTGATGAGGTATAAGATTTGGATTTATTTTTTGGTAGTCAAACTTTAGGTGGTCCATCCAAACACGTTTATGACTTCCATTTCACTTATTGATCCCGACCCAAAAATTGACCGACCAGTGCCCTATTGATGTCTATTCTTCTGGATTTGCATTAGTCCTATTCCGGGTGCAAAGCCTCTTCAATAAAGATCTATTTCTTTTCTTTCTCCCCCATTTCTCATTTTGTTGATTGAAAGAGAATAAGCAATATCCATTGAGTAAAGTAAAGGGAGGGTTTGCTATAATGATTCGGGTGGTTGGTGGCCCCTTCGAGAGCTGCGGGTCCTTGTTGCTGCCTGAGTGGTAGCTCACGCTTAAAAGTCCTCCGACACGAGTCTTAGTTGTTGCACTGCGGTCCGTTTCCCAGCTTCGCTTGCGCGATTTTCACTTCTGATTGGTTCATCCATCCTCAACCCTAATGAATCGAGTATGAAGGGGTCAAGCGGTTTAGGTTTTCAGTTTTCACCTTCCCCCCTCATGTATATGGTACAATACAATACGAGACAATGGAATGCAATGGGATAGATGGTAAATAGTTGCCTGCACCCAAAAGCGATGCTTCACTTGTCCCCTTGTCCATAGGGACCTCGTGGCATACAACCGAAACAACTCCCGCTAGATAGCCACCCATTTCTCTTTTTTTACAGCCTCGTGGACGGGGGAAAGAAGGTAAGTTACAGAACAGGGCAGTGAAGGCTCGCGAAGTAGAAAACAAGCAAGAGCTTCTCAGTCCCCTATTCTATTAGTCAAGCGCTAGCATGTCCCTCTCTCTAAAGGGGCGTAAGCACTTTACCCGCTATGATGTGACCCAATCAAACACTTAATGTCTCGATCTATACTATACTCATAGGGAGAGCTACTCGACGGTTCCTCACTCTAGCAGGCTATGACATGAAATGTGTAACTCCCAACGCAATGAAAAGTAAAGCCTTAGTTGATTTGCTTGCCCATTTCCCGTGTGGAGAATATGAATATGCACCTCCAGTAGAACTCTCTGCTGCAGTATCGAAGGAAGCCAACAAATTTCAGAAAACTTGCCTCCAATGTAAATTCTACCCATGTCCAGCAGAATGTGCCTTAGAGCATTATATTATGAAGACTGGAGAAAGCCCTGTATTGTATTTCTTTTCTGGATAAAAAAAGCAGAAATTTTGAAATGAGAACGTCAATATATGAATTGTTTCATTATTCGTTATTTCCATGTCTTTTCATTGCATTCACTTACAACAAGAAAGAACCACCAGTTTTTGGTGCAACACCTCCATCTTGGTGCATTCTTCTTTCTTTCCTTGGTCTTCTGTTCCGTCATATTCCTAATAACTTATCCAATGACAACGAATTAATCGCAAATGCACCTTTCTTTAATCAAATCTCAGGGGCATGGTCTAATCACGAGGGTAGTATTTTATCATGTTGTTGGATCCTAAGTTTTTATGGATTCCTTCTTTGTTATCGGGGTCGACCCCAAAGCCATAATGTCTCAAAATTAGGAGGTCATAGAGAAAGTCTTTTTTATTCCTTTGTCTCGAACTTCGTGAAGAACTCCATTCTAAATTCAGGAGTTCCAAGCAGGCGATAGGGGACTCGGGGGGATAACATGGATCGTATAAGCCTGAACCCTATTAGTTATGTGCTCCTCCCTTTAAGAGCTGGGCTACTACCCTAATCAAGTTCTTCCTAACGTATAGTATTGGGCAGATTGAGTCTTTCTCTAATATAGTACCTAATAGTTAGACTAAGCATTAGGCGCAACTTCAACTATAAAGCATCCCGTTAATCTCTTATCTTTCTGTATTCAAGCTTCAATCTTTTGCCTAGGAGCTTGGATTCCAGTCATATTGGCATCATAGTTGGAATTTCTTCCTGCGGAGAATAAAGGAAGAGAAAGGGCTCTCTAATGTTTGTGTGATATGATGCAAGTCAACCAATAAGATGAAACCGAAGATACTAAGCCTGGAATCAATCGCTCTCTATGTCAATTTCTCTTTAGCAAGAAGCTATCAGATAATGACTTTATAGAGGTCCGTCACTGACGCCTTCATTTTGATTTTTTTCATCTCTTTATGATATGCTATATTCCTTTAGCCAGACTTCCCACATTACTGTGATCAACAGGAAGCGATAAGGTCTATCCTTTCCTTATGTTTAGAGTGAAGGACGGATATTGGCTCTTTAGGACTGATAGTAGCTGCTTTCTGGCAGTATAGCTGGTAGCTCTGCTTATGCCCCACTTCTTAGTTCATTTTTCCTACCCTGACCCGTCGTACTTCCTTTGACTACTCCTGATGAGATATAGTGGAAACATTTTTTTATGGTGGAGAGTGGGGAGTGAAAACACCAATGCAGCATAGAACGACCACATGAATCGGACCGCTTAACTTATTAAGACAGACGATCGAGAAAGAAAGGCTCCGCTCCACCCTCCTTGTATAGTAAGGGGAACTTTGGTTACGCGGCTCCGTGCAACTATTGTTGTTGATCCTGCATAGCCTACCAAAAGGTTCAGTCCGGATTATAGGAAGTGGACAAGAAGTTTTTTATTTCTATAAGAAGCTCTACGACACCCACGATTCCCAGTAGTAAGTCGTCGGCATATCGCGCGTAACAAATCCTTATTAAGTAATGGCTTTTTAAGGGGGCCAGCTTACGGGCCAGGCCTCTCTCTGACCTGATAACTAGTATCACCTCCCCGCCTAGCTCTATCACCAGGCCCTTTCTTTTGCAATACTTAAGAAAGTCTCTCATGGCCCAATTATTATTACAACATTCTCTACCATAGAATTCGGTCTTCGAGGCTAACCTGACGGCTTCTATTAGGAAGGCGGCATAAAGGAGGATCGAGGGCTTGTTAAGGAAGGCAGCAAGGGCCAAAGAAGGTGGGAAAACAAAAGACCTTTTCTGGCCCCCTTGAGTCGGGGGGTGCTTGTAGGATGGGTGTGCCACGAGAAAACAAGGGAATGAATGGCTGCTTTGCATTGGATGCTCTTTACCCTCCCCAAAATGATGGCTCTATTGTCTTGGGGAGGGTTGAAGCTTGCTTCTTCTCTAGAGTCTTTTTGGTCATCTACGACATGTCCTTAATAGAACCGATATTGTTTTCTAAACAATCAGAATTTCGTAATTCTGTTGGATCCTCCCTATCTCCTGATCGAGCTTGTGTAGGCAGATGTTATTTGGTAGTGCCGATAGTAATACATTGTGTGGGATGGAGTATGGGCCCTTCTCCGCTCCTACGAGTCGTCTGGCAGAAAAGACTTTCTAAATGGAGTAAAAGAACTTGGGGTCGCCGATCTCTTCCTTAAAGATGGGGATGCGTCGATGTTTGTCGATAAAAAACTCTCCCTTCGAAAAGGTGGTGGTCGTCATAAAGAAGGTGTCAAGAAGACGTTAAAAAGCCAAGTTTTTATTAAAAGATTATAACACGAATGATCAATTTGCACCCGAATCAAATAATACACGAGCATGTAGTAAGTTCATAAAGAAGGTACCTGTTACGGAATCGTATGATTCTTTAGCTTCCTCGTGTGACATAAGATAAGCTCGACCCAAAGGTCTTGGCAAGGTGGGAGGATTAGGAGCTCCTGATAGTCTTGGTGCTGGGGGTTCCCCTCTTTTGTCTGTATTCCTCCTAACACCTTGTTGACAAGGCTGAGGCCTGTTATTCGGGTTATTTTCTGTAGCATGATCCGACTGATAACATCTCCTACGCACTTGAGTTGGGTTAACATAATCAAGACTGATATGGCAATTTAGGCAAAATGATAACATATCTTACTTACAGCACAACATTCCCCCGCTCTTGCAATTCTAACACCACGAGTAACTTCTCCTTTCAACTCTTTAAGAACCATTACCAGTTCTTTGTCTCTTTCATGACGATCAACTTTTTTCAGACTTCCTTTTCGGTGAAGATCTATCACCCTTATTTGTTTATTGTTCACGTTATAAGGTTGCATACATAAGTTCATCAAGGTTCTTCCAATTCTTAGCTGAAATGAATTTACGAATATCTTTCTTCAACATGTCAATATAATGCTCCATGAGTAGTTTTTCATCCTTAACATATTCAGGGCAGAAACGGGCACAAACAAGAAACGTCATAGTAAATTCAAGAACAATTTAAGAAGTATGATACATTGACAAGAAATCCCAACGAATTCTCTTAATTTCTGCATCGGGTAAGAATTTCTGAATAAAATGCGTCTTAAACTCATCCCACGATAACTATTAATGAATGAGAAATGATACATCTACTAAAAATTTATCCACATAGAGACATGGAAAGTGAATTGGACCAATCATGTTGTATAATGTTTTCTCTTTCATACTTTTCATACACCATATTCATATGACACATGTGTGTGTGTGGATTTTATTTTGTAAATCTTTTGTGGATCTAGCATTTCTCTTTGAATTCTCCTTCTCTTGACTGCTTAAAATAACCTCACCATTCCTTGGTTCTATCCCGAAGCAATTTAGCATAAAGGACTCTTTGGTCTTTGGGACACTTGGATGTAGCAAACGATCCCTCCACATCCTGGATCCAACAATGACAAACAACAAGATTCTTTTCTCTCGTAAAATTCGAAGGTGCACAAGAAGAAAAGTCATTGTAATAAAAAGAATGATCACTCGACTCAATCAAACCAATATTAACCTTTGGTCCCGTCACTGGCAAGGGGCTAGTTTCTCCAGCCCCCGTCTTTCTAAATTCCTCCTGAATGGGTTTATTAGTCGTATCATTGATGCTGCCTAATAAATTAGGCAAAGCAACTTTATGTGCCTTTGCAATTTCTCTAGATACTATCCTCTCTAGTTCTTCTGCTATAAGAGCATGAATGTGAGTGTCATCATGCTCATCAGTTTTAATAGGCACATGAGATAACTCTTTGTCACCCCTCTTATGGATTGCCTCAGGTATATCATTACGAGCTAGGCCGTCAAACATATCTACATTCCTTTCAATCATCACACTGAAAGTTTAAACATACGAAGTGATTAGATATCAATTCCATATCATGATTATGCACGGGTTAAATGTGATCATATGCCTTTACAAGCCATTATGCTTCGATCCTTAAGAATGACATGATTCCGATAAGTCCCCGTTATGTGATGAGATCATTACTACGTTAGCTAGGCATCATAATAATTGAATCAAATAATCAAGTCCTAATTGTTATCATGTCAATCTTAATTCATGAACAAACTATCTAGTCATGCTCATGCATACATTCTATCATAACGCGCAACAAAAGCTAAATATCAAACTTAATTACGCAAAGCTCTACTCTTCATATAGAGCCTAGGTTTAAGTCTAAGTACCCAACTAATAGTGGATACTTAAATATCTTAAACCATCGCTCTGAACCGGCGGCCAAATCCGGCCCGACCGGCAGCTAGAAGGCCATTGTCTACAACTTTTTTAAGCATAAAGTTCTTCAAAAATTGTACTTGCACTTATCGCCGGGACTTAAATTTTTTCAAAAATATCGTATATATATACTAAATAATAGTTTTGTGCTTCAGATTAACATAAACATGAGCGGAAATAGGTTTTTATTTTATTTAGATAATGGGATGTTATGCCAAACAAACCCTTAAAACTTAGATTATATAGCATGTACATACTACATACATAACGTTGTCTCATTATGAATAAGGAGTTTAATACCCATATACCTTTAACACGATTAGACCCATAGAAAACAAAACTTGGGTCACTTTGTCCTTATGCCAAACACTAAGTTTTATATACAAAATTTACCACTTCGACACATAAACACAACAACTTCTAGAAATCTTAAGACAAAAAGAGACTTTTAAGCTTAACGAGTTGCATCAAGAAGGAGGTTAAAGAGTTTCTTATACCACGTGAACACCACAAGTATCTACTTTCTAGTTCATTGCCTTAAGTTTGACGTCACTTGCTTCACCTATAGAACATAATACAAAGCAACGTAAGCAATAAAGCTTAGTAAATAACAAAACATACAAGTGAATGTATAACAACAATAATAACATAATTAAGTCGTTTCTTTGTGTGTCGAATCTTGATACTCCCTTTCAAGTACTTTGCAAGTACATGCCCACAACATTAATAATGGTATTAAATGATCATACTAAGTTACCCAAAGCTTTCCATAGCATTTATCCATGTTAACATGATTTCTTAGTAATTTATAAAATCACAACAACACATATTGTTTCAAAATTTACCAAAACCCCATTTAAAATTATATAACATGAATTATAAGCTTAACTCTCAATGGGTATAAGGTTAACGTGAACTTAGATGTACTCTAAGAGTCCACACATTAAAATTAACTTGTGGGAATGGCAGAGTTCAACCCAAGGACGAAACCAGGGGGTGTCCCGTGGGGTCCCGAGACATCTATGAATTTTTGTGGCATGGTGTTAATTTATTAAAAAAACCTCGATTTTTTGATTAATGCACCCGCTCCCAAAAATTGTGTTTGTAGTATTTTTTTTAGTTTATTGTAAGTGCACCTGGTCGTTTTGTATCTTGGTTCCGTCCCTGGACTTCAACCATTAACACCACTTAACACAACTTCTAGGTTTTAACCTTGCTTCAATCTTCACAAAAATCTTGAAAAAAATCTAGAACCAATCTTAACCTTTTCCATCCCTTTGAAACGTGTCACACATAAAGAAAATGAAGACCCTGCAATTTCTTAGTCATAAGGAATGGTATATAAAGTTGGGCTAATCATTAAAATAATCATCATATTTTTCTCAAAATTCTTTTATAAACAACAACAAAATCCTTAAAACATATTCTCCATTTTTTATTATTTTGTGGGTATTATTATGTCACCCACCCAACAGGTATCAAGTTATCTATTACTGCTAACACACTCTTATACTGCAACCATGTAAAATATTTGTCCACCTCCTCCACTGATTGATGTGACGGGTTGTAATCCTCCGAAAAAAGTTTTACAATCCTCCCAAGCAGGTTACCTAATTGTTGTAGTGTAGTATATGCAAGACTTAGTGGATTGATCGTTCTCTATGGGAATAATGAGGTATGTTCGAATTGCACGTTACTAAGGCTTAAAGGTTGAGAGAAGAGTATTTTTGTATTTTTATATTTTATAAAAGCAAGTAAAATCTCGGGTTTTGAAAAAGGTTTTGATTTAACTACTAACTAATCCTAAATCTAATCTAATTATGCAGAAAGTAAATTGGTAGGAAACTCATATAGGTAAACAAACGTGCTCACTTAATCATGCACTGCTCCTAAGTTGCTCTCTCTAACCTTATTGCCCGTCACCCTCGTTAGTGTAATGTGTAAGTATTCCCCTAATTCAGCAGCGAGTTGGTCAAGCTCACATTCTACGTGACAACCTAGTCGGGCGTTACCTGTCAAACACGCTCCCTCCTAATAGTTAATCACGCGCAATAAATACTTATGAAGGAATCTACCTAATACTCAACTAGTTATGAAGAACTAGTTGTAGGTTTCATCTAACCTAATTACGTTTCCCTAGACGTGTATGCTAATGTAATATCTTATAGCTAGTTTTCTAGAGCCTAACGCGCACACCAATAACAAGAAGCAATAAAATCAAAGATTAGAAACTATGTTTCATGCAATCATAAGCAGACACTAATTAATTTAGCGTAACATGTTAACAGAACGCGAAGAACAACATATAATCTAACAACACATAGACATATTGAATGATTTAATGAATAAAGAGACTTCACTTCAATTAAACATGTGAGTACAAGAGGGTTGAAGAACCCTAAAAATCGTCCAAAGTAGCTGCTCTACAAATTTTCTCCCAAGTTTCCACACGAATTATGATAATAAAGGGGTTGTATATATAGTTTTTGGGCTCTCTAGACGTCGCTAGGGTTTGTGACGCCATCAGCCCGTCGAATCTTCTAAGGGTTTCTTCTTGTCGGCTATCGTGACGTCGTCGCTGTATGATTCTGACAACGTTAGGAAGTTTTTGTGACGCTGTATCCACCCACTGAGAAGTCACACTTTTTGTCTAAAATTCCACTTTTCAGGCACTTTTAGTGAAGGCGACAAGATGGGAGTCGCCAAGTGATGACATCAAATAACATCACTTTATTATATCATTTATCCCATCTGTTTTGCCCACTTTTATATAATTATTGCAAAAAATTGGTACTTAATTGCTTTAAAGTTGATAAATGCAGTAATTCAGGAGTGTTTTGTGAAGACATGCTAAAAGGCACATAATTTGGAGCTAAAACGAAGACATTTGAAGATTTTTGATTTCTGACTACATACGCCGTATCCAACAAAAGAGATACGGCGTATCAGCGCCAAGACTTCACAAGAAAGCGCGTTTGATCAATTCCCAATACGGCGTATCAGACTACTTCCATACGCCGTATCCATGAAGATAACTATTCGAAGATACGATATTAAAAGTAAATTGGGAATGATATCACTGATTGATTGAGAACGTAGCGCGCACTCCAAGGAATCCAGCCCTATACGCCGTATCAACCTAGCCAGATACGGCGTATCGAGTCTTTTTTAGACACTATAAATAGAAGATGTGGAAACTAGAAGGGGAGGGTTAAATAGTTTACACCTTCGTTTTCGTTTTAAAACTTTGCTTTCAAAATACTTAGATTCGAGTAGTATGTTTAACCGACCAACAATATGAATCAACCAAATAAATATCTAAACTAATAGTAAATAACAATCACAATAATATAAAGAGATGAGAGAAGGAACAATCAAACCAAGACACCAAGATTTATAGTGGTTCGGCTACGAAGCTCTTCTTCGCCCTACTCTACTCCTCGAGTATCCTACTCGAGATTTCACTATGTCAACAAGCTCCCTTCAGGCGAAGAAAACCGTTTACACGTCGCTTAAGTTATTTTCTGACACTAAGCTAAATGTCGAGTCCTAATCTTAGCTAGAACCAATCTACCACTTCACAATCAATACACGATCACTAGATCTACACTATCGGATTTACACAATATCCGAATCACACAAATACACAAGATAATTACAATAGAGATTTGATATTTATAAGAAAGGAGGGGAGATCACTAATCAACACTTCGTTTCTTAACGAATACGAGTGTTCTTCTCTTGCACTTGAATGAGAGGGGAGAGATGAGAAGAGAGATTAGATCACTTGAAACAAGATCAAAAGATGTTAGTGATCAAGATTTTTAGTGAGAGAAAGAAGGTTTTTAGAGAGAGAAAGAAGTGTGAGAAAATTCGTGCAAAGAGGTTTGGTTTTTTGCAAGGAATGAAGCAGTATTTATAAGCCGGAAAAGCTAACGGTCACTGGCGGCGGTCTCGACGGTCTCAGATATATAAGGGGGCCGCCAAGCCTATAAGGGGGCCGCTAGTAGACTATGCTCCTTTTTTTGTCTTTTTGTAGGGAAGGTTGTATCTGGTATAGAAGCTTCCGTTTTGGGGGGAAATTTGAATTTCAAATTTGAAGTTTTTGATAAAACTTTTCTTTTAATTAGAAAGTATTTTGTATAATTAATTTTGTGAAATTCTTTTGTAAAACTGTAATGGATAAGAGAAGAATATTTTCTTGATCACTAATCATGCTTAATGATTTGTTTGTTCATACCTTAAGTGATTACTAATCTTAAAAATGAAATTTTACGATTAATAATTTGTAAACGTTTAATTTTATCGTAAACATTTTTATATTTTGTTATTATCAAAACATTGAGAGGTCAAAAAATATAAATAACATTTTTAGACATTATTTGTATTAACAATCTCCCTCTTTTTGATGATGACAAAATATAAACTCATTTTGTATAAAATTAAAAGTTACAAAATTATTAAAGAGTTTTGTTCCATTTCTCCCCCTTTTTGTCGAATTCAAAAAGGATGATCGTCGAGTAGTTGTAGAAAGAAAGAAATCGACGATATCAAGACTCCCCTTTGATGTATGCTCCCCCTCGTTCGGGGCACCAATGGATCAATCTTACGTAAATTATTTGCTACAAAAGAAAGTTAGAGATACAAGTGCAAGACAAATATCTTTTAAGCAACACATTAGATTTAAGTCACCCAAAAGAGAGTTTCATTCAACAATCAAGAAACTCATACAATAGCAAATGCAACTAATACATTTATACAACATAAAATAAAACTAGAGCTAATATGAGCGAAGACAAATTCATACAATATTTGTATGAATGATTACAATAGAAGTAGATAAGGTAAAGACATAATAAGGCATAGATCTACACTAGTGGATTCTTGAAGAGTAGAAGATGCCATAATCAAAAGATGGGTTATTTATTATTTGATAAACTTGAGTTTTCGAGAGTGCTCAATTATGGTGAAGAGGTTGTTATTGAGGATGGAAATTGAGTGGAGGTACCAATGATGAGAGTTTTGATACGATTAAGGTTATCTTTCAATGTTTCAAATAGATTTTGGGTATCCAAACAACAATGACAAAAGTCCGAATGAAAGTTTACTTGATCTAAAGAAGGTGGAGGGATATATGGTAAGGTAGGAGGTGAAGGATTTGTGGCATCAATTGCTTGTTGGACATTTATGTGAAGCAGATTTGATAGGTGATGAATTTCATTTAGGTTTTGAGTTGAGTTTTGTAGAGATGAGGAGGATGAGAAAGAGTTATTTGAAATAGGAGAGGTGAGAGTAGTCCTATTTGGTGGAGGAGAAGGTGGTGAAGGAGGAAGATCAAGACTTTGTCTCCAAGGTTCGAGAATGGCCCTTTGGTATTTTCGTGAGTAGTCTCGAAGGGATTTGCTAGAGGATGACATTGAGAATTTGAAAAGAAGTGAAAGATTTAGAGGTGAAGAGGTGATTGAGATGGAGAATAATGATGTTCATATATAGAGGACTTTTAGGAAAGGCATGGTATTGGAGAATCAAGATTCTAAGAGGTGTTTTGTTTAGAAAGGAAAGAATAGCTGGACCTAAAGAGAATAGGGTCAAAGTTGCAGAAAAAGAGGCGACAGGAAAATTTCATGGTTCCCTGATGGCGGTCCCGTTAACCTCAGGCGGTCCCATATATATTAGGAAGCCACCCTTGATTTTTTTTAGGGGCCGGTCTCTGGACGCTTACGAGATTTTCCAAAAGTTAATTGTTTTCCAGAATAACTTAAGTTGGTTGGAGGGATGATTGTGGCATCTCCATCTCTTCAAGAATCACATAATCTAGCTAGAAGGGTAACTCATGCAATGGGCCAAGTAGAAACATAGAAATGACATAATTGTCCATAAAGTGTCATATAGCAAGCATGCAATAATAGTGACAAAGACAAGTTATACACGTACTAGAATAACTAAGATAGAGGTTATTACATAGCGATAATAATAGTACGTATGTCTAGCAATAATACTTAATAGAAATATCTTAAATGGAATTCAAGTCATTACTTGAAACTTCTTCAAAGGACATGGAGTTAATTGCTTGAAGATGAGTGGGATGAATCTAAGGTTTCATGGATGGACAATATGATATATATTTTGATTTTCGTAGATGAGGATTAATTTCGATGATGTGATCATATAGACGATTTAGAAACATTCCATATGGCATTGGAGAATTTGGTTGATTTTTAATCTTTTCAACTCGTTTGGTTAAAAAGTAGGCAAAGTTGAAAGGAGTACTTGTTAGAACGCAATACATCATGTGACCTGATGAAGCAGGAAGAAAAGGTGAGTCATTTTGCGTGCCAAAGGCATTATCTTGAATGATTTCATTCCAAGATCTCATGTCATGACGAAGCTCTTCCTTGATGATTTTATTTGGAAAAATAGTTTGTCCGGTTGTTGTGATTGATTGAATGATTTCATTTGGTGTTAGAATGTGTGTTTGATAAGGTGTGTTTGAATCTTGATTAGTTTTCAAAGAGTCGAGAGATGATTCTTCAGAGTAAGAACATTCTCCTTCACATGGAATGGAGAGAATCGAGGCAAATGACTCGAGTGGAAATTTAAATATTCTTTTTAATGCCCATAATGTTAGAAAGACATTTTGATCATCATCTTTAGTGATTTCTATTAAGGAGTAGAATTCAAGTAGAAATCTTGGACAGATCCCTTCGTGAAGTTCATATATTTTCAAAAGTTTGATAATTTGAAAAAGGGTTTGAATATTATCATATTTAGTAGATTCAGGAGATACATGACAACCTTCATGAATTGACCTACATTCTAGGTTTTGAATGATGGGTTTTAAGACGTCAGGAATATAGTTTTCATTTGAGATTGTTGGAACATATGATTTTATGTATCATAATTCATCTTCCAAAGTCATTTCACCTAGAATCAAAAGAGATAATTTTGGTGAGGTTCCTTCATTTAAAAAGATGTCTAGTGTGTGCCTAAATGTTACAAATGTGAAGTAACGGTTAACTCGACCTAGAAATAAAATCCTAAGAGTTAACCCAAACGCTCCTTAATTTGATTTTGCTCATCCAAACATGTCAAAAAATACATATGAATTATGTATCCTGACCTTTGTTCATGAGATCATTATGCATGTGTTTAAAAACGTTTGTAAGTTGTATTAACAATGCATAACCACAATTCCTAACGTGAGTAATTTGAAAATAAAATTAGGGTTTTGGTTCGAAATCAACTTTTTAACAAACTCTCAAATGTATGCAAATCCTATGTATACGGGAGGCATATTAGTTATACATTGTATCCTAATAGTCTTAATTGTACAAAATTGAAAGAAAAATAGAAAATCCTCAATTTCAATTTTTAGTGTTCATCATGAACCCTAGACTCAAATTGAAAGAAAATAGATAAAATGACTTACAATTGATGATGTTGATGATGCTATGAATGATTATAGGTGTTGATTAGATCTTCAATTTAAGTTTTAATGGTTGATTTTGAATTTTGGGTTGTTTTTTGTTAAGTTCGTCGCTGCAGAGAAGAAAGGGGGTGTTTGTTTTTCTGTTTTGAAATTTTTTGAGTTAAGTGTTCAATTTTAGTGTCTGCTGATGGCGGTCCCATATCGCCTGGCGGTCCCAAATATATTGGGGGGCCGCCTATGGTATGGGGGCCGCCCTCAGCGAGGGGTTTTGGACTTAGTTTTTGACAAAAATTTTACAAATAGGAGTGACATTTTAATTTGCATTTCGCGAATTAAAAATACTTAAAGTACTTCGGATGAAGTATTTAAGTTTTCATGACACGGAATGGAACACGGACTAGAATTGAGACAGAAGAAGGAGAAGCGGACTAATGTGATTTATGGAATGTGTTCCATCATTCCTAAACAAGACGTAGATAGTTAAACGATTCACGTTTAAGGGTTTAGTAAGAATGTCGGCAATGTTGTCGACGAATGGCACTTTTTCGATTAAGATATGTCCTTTCTAGACATTATCACGAAGAGAGTGGTGACGAATTTCGATGTGTTTGGTTCGAGAATGTTGCACCAGGTTTTTGCTAAGGTCAATCGCGCCTTTATTGTCGCACATGATCGGGACGTCGTCTAGTCGAACGTCGTAGTCGATAAGAGCTTGTTTTATCCATAGTGCTTGTTGACATGCCTTTCCGGCGCTTACATATTCGACTTTGGTAGTGGATATAGCAAGAGCAGTTTGTTTCTTCGAGAACCAAGATGGCAGACAACATCCCACAAACGTACAAATACCACTAGTGCTCTTTCGATCAGCATAATCTCTCGCATGATCAGAGTCGGCATATACTACAGTTTCTATACCGGTCCCCTTAGGATACCATAATTCTAAGTGCGTAGTGCCTTTAATGTATCAGAAGATACGTTTAACCGCTTCAAGGTGAGAGGTTTTGGGAGCCTCTTGGAAGCGGGCACAAAGACAGACACTAAACATGATATCGGGCCTACTTGCCGTTAGGTATAATAAACTACCTATCATGCCTCGATACTTGGTACTATCTATCGACTCACACTTTTCGTCTTTTGTGAGTTTGGTATCAGAGGACATGGGGGTTTTCATTGGTTTAGATTCTTCTAAGCCAAATTTCTTAAGCATTTATTTAATATATTTAGTTTGATTAAAGAAAATACCATCTTCCATTTGTTTTATTTGTAGTCCAAGGAAGAAGTTAAGTTCACCCATCATGCTCATCTCGAACTCGTCATGCATGATTTTGGCAAATTCATCACACATGTCTTGACAAGTCAAACCGAATATGATGTCATTGACATATATTTGAACGATGATGAGGTTTGAACTTCTATTCTTAGTAAAAAGAGTGTTATCTGCCATTCCCATTTTATATTCATGTTTAATGAGAAAAGCTTTTAATCTATCATACCAAGCTTTGGGTGCTTGTTTAAGACCATATAAAGCTTTCTTTAGTTTATAAACATGATCCGGTTTTTCAAAGTCAATGAACCCTGGAGGTTGTGCCACGTATACCTCCTCATTGATAAAACCGTTCAGGAATGCACTTTTTACATCCATTTGGAATAGTTTAAAGTCTAAAGCACAAGCATAAGATAATAGTATCCTAATTGACTAAAGTCTAGCAACTGAGGCATAAGTTTCATCATAATTGATACCCACTTGTTGATTGTATCCTTGAGCAACTAACCTAGCCTTATTTCGAGAAACAATACCGTTCTCGTCTAACTTATTTCTAAACACCCACTTAGTTCCTATAATTGTCATATTCCTAGGTTGTGGAACTAACTCCCAAACGTCGTTAGCAATGAATTGATTTAATTCTTCTTGCATAGCGACTATCCAACTATCATCCGTTAAGGCTTCATTCACATTCTTAGGTTCTATAGTTGATATAAAACAAAAGAAGTTACTTTGGTTTTGGGCTTGTGATCTAAGGGTTCTTTGGTTAAGGTTTCCTATGACATTTTCTAATGGATGGTTCCTAGATTCCTTAATATTGACTATTTCGTCAATCTCTAAAGTTTCATCCACAATGTCATTTTCTAGGTTTTTCTTTTCGGTAACCTTAATTGCTTCTTCTTCATCTAAGTCATCATCCACCAAGGGTGATGTCTTAGAGGGTGGAGGAGTTTCATCGAATGTCACGTTAAGTGATTCTTCGACTTTCCTAGTGTGTTTATTTAGGATGATGTAGGCTTTACTATTTTAAGAGTAACCTAAAAAGATACCTTCGTATGAATTTGGGTCAAACTTTGTAAGGTAGTCTTTAGTGTTTAAGATGAAGCACTTGCTTCCAAACACTCTAAAGTAATCTAAAGTAGGTTTCCTACCTCTTAAAAGTTTGTAGGGTGTTTTTCCTAAGATGGCTCTAATTAGGATTTGGTTGAGAATGTATGTTGAAGTGTCTACTGCGTTACACCAAAACTTTTGTGGTAACGATTGCTCATTCAACATAGTCC
Source organism: Tanacetum coccineum (assembly GCA_026074375.1). Taxonomy (NCBI): domain Eukaryota; kingdom Viridiplantae; phylum Streptophyta; class Magnoliopsida; order Asterales; family Asteraceae; genus Tanacetum; species Tanacetum coccineum. Next base: position 21,868 of record BQNB010000510.1, on the reverse strand, counting down.
TACTCATTTCTTGAAGTGTCCTATTTTTCCTTTCAACCACGCCATTTGATTGAGGAGTGCGTGGAGCTGAAAAGTTATGTGTAATTCCATTGGCATTACAAAACTCTCTAAATTGCACCTCATTATCAAATTCCCTACCGTGGTCGGTTCTTATTGACACTATTGTACACCCTAATTGGTTTTGAATTTTCTTACTAAATATTTCAAATTGATCGAAGGCTTCGGTTTTGTCCTTAAGGAATCTAGTCCAAGTATACCTAGAACAGTCATCTACTATGACTAAGGTGTAGTGGTTTCCTCCGTAACTCCGTACGGCGGATGGATCGAAGAGATCCATATGAAGGATTTCTAAGCATCTAGTCGTTGAGACTATATTCTTAGCCTTATGACTAGCATGAGCTTGCTTTCCAATTTTGCAAGCATCACAGAAGTGTTGATCAAACTTAAGCTTAGGTAAGTTTCTAACTAATTCCTTAGATGCTAACGATTGAATGAGACGCATATTTGCGTGACCTAATCTCCTATGCCACAACGTGGAGTTTTCATCAATCGTTGCTAGACAAATTTTGTCTTTAGGCTTATTTCCTAATTTCATCACATATAAGCCTTTCTTCCTAATACCTCTACCTATGACCTTACCATCCTTAGTAATTTCACTATCATGTTCAGAGAAAGTTACTCTACACTTATTATCACATATTTGTCCTATACTTAACAAGTTAAATCTTAAGTTATCTACATGCTCTACATTATCTATTTTGAGAGAGTCATTTGAAATCGTACCTTTGCCAATGATGTTACCGCGAAGATTGCTACCAAAAATAACATTACCTCCGTTGTATGCCTTGTAGCTTGAGAAGAGCTTTCGGTTACCCGTCATGTGTTTGGAGCATCCGCTATCCTTTATCCACTCATCGGGTTCCAAGTCGACTCCAAGGCATATCTATTTATATAAGGCAACACCTCAAACATTTGGTCCCCAATATCTCATGGGTCCAAAGTTGTTAGTGCTAAACATCCCTTGCATTTGATGCAATTGGTTGGGATGTGGAAATGGAAGACACATTTCCCATGGCATGTAACTTTGTCGTGGGAAGTTGTTCCAAGTTACAGGAAAACCACGAGGTTGATTTTGTCGACCAATGTTTCTTTTTGGTTGCGGTGTTTTAGGACGATGATAATTATTTATGACTCTTCTAGGTGGTGGAGTTTTTGATCTAAAATATCATGGCATATTTTTCGTCTTCACTTTTGAAAGTTAAACACTCCTCATCACTAGATTCTATCTTTGCCTTTAAAGCAAGAGATTTTCTTTCTCCCTTAGCTTTGACTATTTCAGAATCTTTCTTGATGATCATCTCGTGAACTTTGAGATTCCTGATGAGTTCATCAAGTGACAATGATGTTAAGTCTTTCGACTCTTCAATCGCCGTGACCTTTGCTCTCCATTTAGGATGTAGAGCCCTAAGAAACTTCCTAACATAATTCTTGCTAGAATAACCTTCATCAAGAGCTTTTAGACTAGTAATAATAGTATTAAATCTAGCAAATGCACTATCTATAGATTCGTCTTTAGAAATGATGAATTATTCATATTGTTGTACCAAAAGGTCGATATTGTTATCTTTGAGTTGGTACTTACCTTGATGGGTGATTAACAAAGTTTTCCAAATTTCTTTTGCTGTATTACACAAGAAAATTCTTTCATATTCTTTTCTTGGCAAAGCATTGTAAATAACCATTTTGGCTTCGTTATTTTTTGCAAGCCTCTTTTTAAGATCATCACTTTGTTTTTCAAAAGGGATAACCTCATCTAATTTGGTTTTCGGATTTTGTAGAATAGGTTTGTGGAAAACTAGAATGGGGGTTGAATAGTTTACCGCTTTTTAAATTAATGTTATGCTTTTTTATAAAAATTTAGATTCGACTTTGTATGATCTCAATATGTGCAAAATATGAACAATATAAGTAAGTAAGTAAATGACAAGTAAATATGAAAGACAAGAGATAAGTGTTAGAAAGAGCAAACCACAACACAAGGATTTATAGTGGTTCAGTAACGAAGCACCTCTTCGCCCTACTCACTCCCTGAGCACTAAACTTGAGAGTTCTCTTCACTATGTCAACAAACTCCCTTTAGGCGGAGAAAACCGTACACAACTTTGCTTACACCAATTTTTGACACTAAGCTAAATGTCAAGTTCTAATCCTAGCTAGAACCAATCTATCACAACTCTTGTATGCTAATCACACCACTTTACAACAACTCACAACTTTGCTTCACTTCAAGACTTCTCTTCGCTTCACTACTTCACTTCGCTTCACAACTTCACTACGCTTCACAACTTCACAGACACTACTACGATCACACCAATCTAACACTACTTACAAAGATCACCCCGATCTAACTATACTTACAATGATCACCACAATCTAACTATTATACACAACTATAATACACACCTTCACAATATACACAAATGATTTACAAAATCTAACACAACTTCACAACAACACCAACTAAACTATAACACTTCTTGACTTGATAATAAGAAGTATTCTTCTCTTGCACTTGAGGAATCAAGCTTGGATCACTTGGAAACAAAGCTTTATGATTAAATGATCAAAGGATTATAGGAGAGTATAAACTGATTTAGAATAAAAAGAAAGTGTGTGCAAAAGGTGAGAAAATCAGTGGGGAATAGTCCAGTATTTATAGGCAAAATGGTCTGACATTTTGTCTGGGCGGTCCCCTTAAATAGGGTGCCGGTCCCCTTAATAATTAAGGGGAACACCCTTATAGTTAAGGGGGCCGCCCAGCCTCAGACGCTCCCTTTTTCCTCTTTTATGGGGGAGGTGTTTTCTGAAACATATCTAGCCGGTTTTTAGGTAGAAAATTTGAATTCAAAATATTTATTAGAATAAAACATTTCTTTTAAATCTAAAAATATTTTGTAAAAGATATAAAAATGTGTGTGACATTTTTATAAAAAATATAAGTTGAATAAAAAATCCTTTGATTCATGAAAAGCATTAAGCCATATGTTTATTTCATACCTTTAAGTGCTTAATTTTCAAAAATGAAATTTTACTTACTAATTACTTGTTACAAATAATTTTTCATTTTAATCGTTTTTGTTACATGTAGTGATTATCAAAAGTGAGAGGTCGAAAAAATATTTATGTTTTTTAGGCATTTAGTGTCTATCAACTATCTCCCCATTTTTGAGATGTACAATCTAATCTCATAATGTTGAAATTAGATTTAAAACTATTGAATTTAGTGAGTTTTATTTCTATTTCTCCCCCTTTTTGTAGAATCAAAAAGGCTTCATCGATGAATATGTGAAAAGTCGACGGGATGAACGCTCCCCTTTGATGTGTACTCCCCCTCGTTCGAGGGCACCAATGGATCGAGCTATTGATAACTTGCTACAAAAACAAGTTAGAAGAACAAGACAACCATTTCTAACATGTAGCAACTAGGAAAAAAATATTTAAACATGTTGATAATGCTTAACAAGTGTCAAGTTATTTGTGTAAACTAACAATCACAAATATATATCAACTAGGCTTAACTTTTATGGATATGAAAGATTCAATCAACCAAAAAGAAAACAAGTGCATAATTAAAACATAAGACTAAAGTCCATTCATTAAACATAATAATTGTGTATAACACACAAGCATGCATACATCAAGTAGAAATAATATGCTTGAAGCATATTAGTACAACATACATAAAATTTAAACTACAAAGATCCTATCATTCCTAGAATTCCATGGAACTTGCTTGCAAAAGGTTTGGTTGACAATTATTTGAAAATGGCTAAACATGGTGTATGTTTAGTTTGGTGAAAGTGATGGTGGTGGTGGTGAATTTGGTAGTGGAGGTTGTGAAAGCATGTATTCAATGTGAGAAAACATGCATTGGAGTTCATCTCTCAATCCAAAGATAAGAGTACGGTTGTGAATGCAACACAAACATGAGTCTCCATGTGCCTCAAGAAGGTTCTAAGGAATGGGATGACCAAAGATAGGTGGAGAGGGTGATGGAGTATCAAATTGGACATCAAGTGGGGTAATTGGTGAAAGGGTGAGAGTGATGTCCATTGATGCATTTTCTTGAGTTGGAGGAGGTGGAGGAACTCTTGGAGGAGGGGATGTTGGTGAGTTCAAGTAACCATTTGTTGATGGTGATGTGGATGAGGTTGGTGATTTGGGTGTGTAGTCAATGGAGGAAGAGGAAGTGCCTTTGGTTGATGGTGTTTTTGAGGGTGCATTAGGAGCACTAGGTGATGAGAGTTGATGCTTGGGTGATGGGGTTTTGGTGTCATCTTGAGTTAAATCCACAAACAATTGTTTTGGTGGAATGATGTTGATTTTTGGTCTTTTGGAAGCTTTGGAAATGGAAGCTCTAGTGGATGCCATGGTGGTTTATGGTGGTTGATAGAGGATGAAGAAGATGGTGAAGTGGTGATATGCATTTGGAGGGAATTTATTTTAAGAAAATGGAATGAGTTTGAATTAGTTTAGGATTTTCCAAAATCTGTTCAAGCATTCTGGGTAAGGATAGTTGAGGCTAGGTAAAAGAGGGTCAAAAAGCAGAAAGAAACAGTAAAATCCGTGAACCAGATGGCCGGTCCCCTTAATTAATGGCCAGCCCCTTATCTTTAAGGGGACCGCCTGGTATGCGTTTAATTACACATACCATTTTCCATTAAAAACGAGCTAAAATGACCAAAAACGTACCAAAAATACCTTGTATTTGTATGTTTTGCACTTGTAATGCGCAGGTAACGGATATCAAAGAAAAGGACAAAAAACCAAATCCAAAGACACAAAAACCGCGCACAAAATAAAAAACTGAAAAAGACAAATCCAAATCCAAGCCAAAGTCCAAGAAAGTCAAAGTCAAAGTCAACCCGGAAAAGTCAAAGGTCAAACCCGAACCCGTAAAACCTAAAAAGTCAAAGTGGGCCCACCCGTACCCACCTAGTAGGCCCGGGTCAGCCCACTTATATACTAAATCCTTATTAAACCTTTAAAACCCAAAAACCCTTATACCCGACCTACTACACAAGCCGACCCAAACCCCACTTAACTATTAAAACCCCGTTAACCATATACCCCTTTATCCCTTTACACCGTTAGTCCCTGAAGGACTAACGGTGCAATCCCTCACATAACCCCAGGGACCAATAATGCAAAATACAAGGACGAGGGTTGCAATGTCACAATACACTTTCAAGGGCCAAATCTGCCATCTTCCCAAACCTCACCCGTGCACCAAATTACTGTTTATCTCCCCTTTTCTCGCCACTTCATTCTTGGCACTATTCACTCACCCTGCCACCACCACAACCTGCCAAACCTTCACACCCCATAACCCATATTCTACCCTTGGTCCCCCCACCACATACAACCAAATTACACCTTGGCAATCCCTATTTCTCCTATTGGACAGAGAATGCAGACAAGGAAATTAAGGGCCAGGATCTATGGACTTGGGCACCAAGGAGATTGAAGGGTTTAGATGATGCCTTGAGCTCTCTCACACAAATAGCACAACAAGCACACATGAGAAGATCACATCTGCCTATATATTGAAGAATGGAGACAGAAAGAAAAAGGGAGGAGTATTTTTAATTTTAGTTGTAATTTTACTTTTAAATATTTTTATTTATGCCTTTAAATTCTGTCCTTTTAAAAATTTCAAGTATTGTAATCTTTCCACTTTCAATGAAATTCAAAGTTTTAAGCTTATTTTATCTTAAATTTATTTTGATATAAGTTGCTCATTTAGATATTGTTAAATTCAGTTTAAAAGCATTATGTTAACTCAAACAAGCTTCTCATAAGCTTGTTTAAGTCTTTTCATAAAAAAATCACCAAAAACCAAAAATCTTTTTAGTTTCATTATTTTTCGCAAGTCTCTTTTTGAGATCATCGATTTGTTTTTCAAAAGGGATAACCTCATCTAATTTGGTTTCCGAACTTTGTACAATAGATTGAAAATCACCATTGGTAATAACATGCCAAAGATCTAGATATTTTGATTTAACATATGTCTCGAATCAATTTTTCCAATAAATAAAACTATCGCTTTTAAATATTGGTGGTCTTTGCATAGATTGCCCTTCTAGATATTTGTCGGAATCGATAGATCAATCCAAGCTTTAAAATACAGTATATTTTAAAAATTTTGAGTGACCTTGCTCTGATACCAATTGTGGAAACTAGAAGGGAGGGTTGAATAGTTTACACGTTTGTTTTACGTTTTAAAAAATTTACTTTCAAAAATATTTAGATCCGAGTTATATGTTTAACCAATTCACAATATGAGCAAGCAATAACTATCTAAACTAAAATTAGATAACAACAATAATAATGTAAAGAGATAAGGAAAGAAACAACCAAACCAAGACACCAAGATATTATAGTGGTTCGGCTACGAAGCACCTCTTCACCCTACTCCACTCCCTGAGTATCCGACTCGAGATTTTACTATGTCAACAATCTTATTTTAGGCGGAGAAAACCGTTTACACGTCGCTTACATTATTTTCCGACACTAAGCTAAATGTCGAGTCTTAATCTTAGCTAGAACCAATCTACTACTTCACAAGATCTACACAGTATCCGAATCACACAAATACACAAGATAAATACAATAGAGGTTTGGTACTTAGAAGAAAAGAGGAGAGATCACTAATTAACACTTTGTTTCTTGACGAATACGAGTGTTCTTCTCTTACACTTGAATGAGAGGGAAGAGATGAGAAGAAGAGATTAGATCACTTGAAACAAGATCTAAGTATGTTAGTGATCAAGAGTTTTAGTGAGAGAAAGAAGTTTTAGAGAGAGAAAGAAGAGACTAAAAAATTTCATGCAAAGAGGAATGATTGTCAGTAAGGTGTGAACAAGTATTTATAGACAGGGAAAATTAACGGTAACTGGTGGCGGTCCTGGCGGTTCCATATATATAAGGGGCCGCCAGGCCTATAAGGGGGCCGCCACCTAGACTCTGCTCTTTTTGTCTTTTTGTGGGGAAGGTTGTATCTGGTGTAGAAGCTTTCATTTTGGGGGGGATTTGAATTTCAAATTTTAAGTCTTTAATAAAACTTTTCTTTTAATTAGAAAATATTTTGTATAATTAATTTTGTGAAATTCTTTTGTAAAAATATAATGGATAAGACAAAAATATTTTCTTGATCACTAATCATGCTTAATGATTTGTTTGTTCATACCTTAAGTGATTACTAATCTTAAAAATAGAATTTTACGATTAATAATTTGTAAACGTTGAATTTTATCATAAACGTTTTTACATTTTGTTATTATCAAAACGTTGAGAGGTCGAAAAATATAAATAACGTTTTTAGACATTATTTGTATTAACAGTTTTGATGGACGCTTGTCACATCCTTCTTGGAAGGCCTTGGCAATTTGATCGTAGCACAACTCATGATGAAAGATCAAACACATACAGCTTCGATAAAGACAATGTTAAAGTGACGTTGGTTCCATCAAAAGTAGTCGGTCTTGCTAAACCAACTAAGAAAGGCAATGAGAATCTTCTCTCGATCTCTAATTTCATGGATGAGGTAGATGTGTCCGGGATCATGTATGCATTGGTTCTTCATGACGAAGAACCTCTTATTTCAGCCTCGCATTTCGTGAAATCACTCATTGAAAAGTATGTTGATGTGATTCCAAAAGAACTTCCTTCGGGGCTGCCACCTATGAGGGATATTCAACATCACATAAATCTCATTCCAAGCTCGAGTTTGCCTAATAAAGCAGCCTATCGCATAAGCCCAAAAGAGCACGAGGAATTACAACGCCAAGTAGAGGAAGCATGAGCCCTTGTGTCGTGCGTGCACTTTTGACTCCTAAGAAAGATGGTACGTAGCGTATGTGTGTTGATAGTCAGGCAATAAATAAAATCACAATTAAGTATCGTTATCCGATTCCTCGCTTAGATGATATGTTGGATCAACTTGCTGGTTCAAAGGTATATTCCAAGATCAATTTAAGGAGAGGGTACCACCAAATTCGTATACGACCCGAGGATGAATGGAAAACAACATTCAAGACTCGTGAGGGTCTGTATGAATGGCTTGTGATGCCATTCGGGCTGTCAAATGCACCAAGTACGCTCATGCGAGTCATGAATCATGTTTTTAAGCCATTTCTTCAAAAGTGTGTCGTTGTATACTTCGATGATATCCTGGTATACTCACACTGCTTAGAAGAGAATTATGAACATTTGGAAGATGTACTTAAAACTTTGAGAAAAGAGAAATTATATGCGAATCTAAAGAAATGTAGTTTTGAAACTCCATCAGTGTTGTTTCTCGGGTTTGTTAGCACCATGTTTAGCTTGCTTTGGTTGTTTAACATCATCAGTTTTGTTTCTCGGGTTTGTTATTTCAGCCGGAGGAGTAATGGTTGATCGATCCAAGGTTCAGGCTATTGTCGAATGGCCTACCCCTCGTTCAATTCATGATGTTCGAAGTTTCCATGGTCTAGCCTCATTTTATCGATGCTTCATTCGGAACTTTAGTAGTTTAATATGTCCAATTACCGAATGCATGAAGGGTGGTCTGAAGTTTTATTGGACTCCGGAAGCTAGTGAAAGTTTTGAACTTGTCAAAAAGAAAATACCAGAAGCTCTAGTTCTCGTGTTACCAGATTTTGGAAAGGTTTTTGAAGTGGACTGTGACGCATCTAAGGTTGGAATAGGTGATGTCCTAAGTCAAGAAGGACATCCGGTTGCATTCTTTAATGAAAAACTAAGTGATTCAAGGTTGAATTATACCACGTACGATGTCGAGTTTTATGTTATAATTCGAGCTTTGCGACATTAGCAACATTATTTGGTGCAAAGGGAGTTCATCCTTAATTAGGACCATGAAGCACTTAAGTACATTAATAACCAACATAAGTTGAGTCCGAGACATGCAAAATAGGCAAGCTTCTTGCAAAACTTTAATTTTACGTTAAAACAAAAGAGTGGAACTCTAAATAAAGTTGCAAATGCCTTGAGTCGGAGAGCTTCATACCTCTCAATAATGAGAGCAGAGGTGCAAGGGTTTGACACCTTCAAGGAAATGTATTTGGAGGATCGTTATTTCAGGCCTGTTATGCAAGAAGTTTTGAAAGGGCAATGTTATGACTATCAATTTCAGGATGGATTTTTGTTTAAGGGCACGAGATTGTGCATTTCAGAGTGCTCTTTGAGAGAAAAGGTTATTGCTGAATAACACGCCCTGGGATACTTTGGTCGTGACAAAAGCATTGCACTGGTGGAGAGCAAGTACTTTTGACCCAAACTTAAACAGGACGTTCCTAGACATGTAGAGAGGTGTGAAGTATGTCAATGATCAAAGGGTGTCTCAACTAACGCAGGATTGTACACTCCACTACCCGTTTCATCTTCTCCTTGGATTGATGTAAGTATGGATTTTGTTCTAGGACTCTTGTGTACTCAGCGGCGAAAGGATTCCATCATGGTGGTAGTGGATAGATTTTCGAAGTTGGCCCATTTTATATCTTGTCGCAAGACAATGGATGCCTCAAATGTCGCAGATTTATACTTCAAGGAAGTTTTTTGTTTGCATAGGCTCCCTTGAACAATCACCTTAGATCGTGATCCCAAGTTTATAGGGAATTTTTGGAGGACCTTGTAGAAAAAGATGGGTACACAACTATGCTTTAGCACATCCTACCATCCAGAGACCGATGGCCAAACAAAAGTGGTAAACAGAAGCTTGGGAAATCTGCTTCGATGTCTTGTTGAAGACAAACAAAAGTAGTGGGAATTGGTGCTTTCGTTTGCTGAGTTTGCATTCAACAACTCAAAGAACCAGACAACTCAACGAAGTCCTTTTGAGATTGTTTATGGACTGAGTCCATACACTGTTACAGACTTGACCCCAATTCCTAATTTAAGGAAAGCTAATGTGAAAGCTGATGAATTTGTTAAGCATATCAAGAATATTCATGAGGAGGTCAAATTGCAGGTTGATGCCCACAACGGCAGGTATAAAAAGGCTGCTGATCTACATCAAAGAAAGGTTGTTTTTGAGGAAGGAGACCATGTATGGGCTATTTTGACAAAGGATAGGCTGCCCGTTGGAGTAAATGTCAAGTTGCATGATCGAAAGGTTGGTCCTTGTCAGATTCTTAAGAAATTAATGATAATGCCTACAAGTTGGAGCTACCAAGTCATCTTAATACATCAGACGTATTTAATGTTAAGCACCTAATTCCATATAAGGGAGATCTTCCAAGCAATTATAACTCGAGGGCGAGTTCTTCTTCAACCGGGGCCGACTGATGCAGTTAGAATTTATGTTTTCATCAGTTCTGGAAGTCCAATGGTTTTGTCATAAGTTCTAAGTAGTCTAAGAGTCTGTTTAAAATAAATAAGGGTCTGATGGGTTCTTTCTTGGTCTATAAATTGACCTGATATCAGCAGTGGAAATCAGACAACTTTCATATCCTTGTAATAAGCTTTTAAGCTGGATTAGATTTATAATAAGAATCCTACTTCTACTCCAATCATTGGTCCTTCTTTAGTTGCAGTGGTACTGCACCACATTTTAATGTATATCGATAACATTTTTTTAGTTTTATATGTTACAAATATTGATATGGTGGTTACACAGTTTTCCCATTAATAAACTTATTTATCATTAATATAACTGTTACAAGTTTTGAGTTTTTTTTGAACGACATTATAAAAAACTAGCAAGACGCTAGAAAAGAAGGATTACAAAGACAAAGAGATAGAGTTACAAGGATCGCTAAACCATTCTAACCAATTACAAAAGACTTACTATTTCTACTTGCGATCCAATTGAACGGCATCATTTTAATATCATTAATGAGCAACTCTTTTTGAGGTCGCTTGAGGTTGAAAACGACTTTGTTTCGATAGTTCCATATCGCCTAGATAGTTAAGGAGCAACTCTTTTTGAGGTCGCTTTGAGTTTACATGATGATAAATGAGATGTTACAAAAGGGATTATAATAAGCAATTAAAGCATTAGTTTGTATTGTAGCTTTTTGATTCTTTCATAAACCATGAGTTTTTTTATATTAAGATTTTTTAACTGGCATTTTAATGTATATCAATAATATTTTTTCAGTTTTATATGTTACAAATATTGATATGGTGGTTACACAGTTCTCCCATTAAATCACTTATTTATCATAAATATAACCATTACAAGTTTTGAGTTTACATGATGATAAACGAGATGTTACAAAAGAGATTATAATAAGCAATGAAAGCATTACTTGTAACGACTCATACTTTTAATGACACACAAATTCCTAGGCTTTTAATTATATGTGTATGTACTGCTTCCATAGCAAAAGTAAATCAAATCTATACTAATTTGTTAATTTCCTTTTTAAATAATATTTTTTGCTTTCATTTTTTAAGACTTCTTTTTATAGAAACTCCTAAATACATCATAAAGTAGTTAAGAATAACCGTTACAAATTTTGAGGTTACATGATGATAAATGAGATGTTACAAAAGGGATTATAATAAGCAATGAAAGCATTACTCGTAATGGCTCATACTTTTAATGACACAAAAATTTCTAGGCTTTTAATTATAAAGAACAAGAAAATCTAATTACATATATGTATTAACAAAAAGCACCTAGTCGACGTAAATGATAAATAATCTTTTTTGTGAAATCACAAATATAAAAGATGATAATAAAAAGTTTAGTAAATACATATGCCAAACTTATTAATACGTTAGATACCTAGTTTGCAAAAGCACTAATCATAAATGTTCTAAAACCAAAAAAACAATTACGTGATCCCAAATCAAGTGATTCACATATACACAATATAATTTGCATTTTTCTTGACTTTGACCGCCTCGTGAGTGACTCGTGAGACCATTAAGCATTCTCACTTGACACAAAACCAGCAAGCTTCATTCTCTTTATCGTTCCTACGACTTGGGAACATTGAAATAAGTTATACAAATCATACCAAAGAAAGGATAATGCAATAAATAATAAGATTTTTCTATGGTGTTCTATGCTACAAACGACTACACAACACTTTCACGTATCATCTTCTCATTACCAAGATTATTCGATCCGACTCGAATCCACCTCGAGTCCGACTCATTAAACCAAAAAAAAAAATATCTCGCCAAATTGGTATGATTTCCACCCCCACCATCAACATCTTGATATACGCCGTGAGCATCACTAACTACTTATCAATACATGCACTAATCACTTATCGATACCTGTAAGAATAACATTAATAATCTACTGAACAACCCAAAATTTTAAAATAGGTTAGCAAAATCTAACACCTCGTTTCTTTCTCAGGCAACCACATATCCATTTGTATGTTGTTGTCCATAAACGTCATCACATGTAATATTAGTTAAAGAAAAATAAAAACTTAAAGGAAGAAGAATAAACTAACCGTAAAGGTTTCGGTGTATTATGGTTGAGGAGGATGAGGTGGTGGCGGCCGAAGAGGATGTGATGGTGTATTTGAGAAGATGGTTTATTATTTTATTTTATTTTGATTTTATATCTTTGTTATTATGGGATGTTACAATATTAGCTTTTACAATAAGCTGTATCAATGGCAGCGGTTACAATTTGACTGAATTGATGACAAATATCAATGTTAGTAGTTACAAGTTGACTGTATTGAAAAACGTATATGGTGAACAACATTGACTAATGGTTTGTTATTTTCCTATTAAGAAAATGTTTTTTACTTAATTTTTTAAGACTTCTTTATTTAGAAATGGGCTAAATGCTTTATAAAATAGTAGAGACTAAATATACATTTCTTATTTTGAGAGTTTTTAAGGTAAAACATTTTCTCTTCATATGTTATAAACCACCAAAACGAGCCAAGCCAGTACTGATTTATATAAGGTTGGCTTGAAAAAAAGCAAGAAACAAACATATTTAAACAAGCCCTACTCAAAGGTCGACCATGCTATTCAAAAGAGTAGTCACTCTGAGATTAGTCAGCTCGCAATGTCGAGTCAGAAACCCAAATAACCCCCCCCCCCCACAAAAAAAAAACCAAAAAATCAAGGTCGATCCCTGTTTGGGTTAAACGAGCTCGAGGGCGAGCTTCATATACAAAACTAGACTAGACTAGACTCAACGAACTTTAGAAATACATACATACATGTATGATGCATAATTGCATATTTACTTCAATAAATGTATCTAAACAATGTCACGATAACTAAATGGGTTTGAACTAAGGATGTGTTTCTTTTTGACTTATTGTCCTTTTTGGATATATTACTGAATGCAAATTGATTTTTTGGCAGTTTCTTTTTAACTTATTGTAGAAGTAAATCCTAGATGTAAAAGGGAGAGAAAATTACCGCCCTTTCTATTCAGGATCCAAATACACAACATTTTTGTCCACTTTACCCTCTCTCTCTATTTCATTATTTTTCTTCTCTCCTACAAATCACTTTAGATCTACAAGCTCCTTCGATGGTCGTCGTTCAACAGTACCATGAAACATGTGCATTTTTTTTGTTGAAACATGTGCTGTAGTAATTTGAACGTAATTTGAACATGATGTTGTAAGTAATGGTTATCTGATGGTGTGTTATGGGTACATTTGTTTTGTAGTTTGATATGTAAATGTTCAGTGCTTTCATTTTCATAACAGTAGACTAATGTGATGTTCATTGCTTTAATTTTCATTGCTTTAATGTTCAGTCAATGACAAACAATGCAATGTGTTGTTGGATTTTATATTAAAGTTGTAAATTTTTTTAAACAATCTTTGATATCATGCAACACATATCAAGGAAGCAAAAACGTTTTATGCAGTATATGTAAAGTTTGGGTAAATCTTACTGGTGTTGAACACATTTGCTGGGTTGAAAAGTTTAGGTAAAATAATCATTTACATGTATTTAAAAGGCTTGTTTAGTAAGAAAAAGAAACAAGATTTATTTATATGATCCTTATTCCAAACAAGTTGGTGTTATGCAAACAGAAAGTTTATCTAATTAGGAAAAAAAGAAACAACCCCTTAGTATGCTCCACAAGTCAAGCTCGAGTGAAATGTTAATATATTTAGCCTTAGATGTTCATATATCGGGTAATACCCACAAGATTGGAAAAACGAAACCGAAATCGAAACCGAACTAAATGAAAAATATTCAGGTCTTGGTTTTGAAAAAAATGAAACCAAACCAAACAAAAAACTGAATTCACATAAATTATATATATATATATTTTATATTCATATACAAACAAAAATCATTAAAACTCTTTTATAGTATAAATATAACACTTTTTAAGCTTGAATTTTTTGTTTTTTGCGTTGAAATATAATAAAATAAAAAAATAATCAAAATTATGTAATTCAAGTATTTGAGTCAACTTGAAAACCGAACTGAATTCCAATTCAATTTGAGTTTAATTAGGTTTTACCGAGGTTTTTTTAAAACAAGCTAACCGAACCGAATAAACCAAGCAACCAATAACCGAACCAATAAACACACCCCTATTTAGACCTATCTTATCAATGAGCCGAAACAAACTCAACTAGGTTCGGCTCGACTAGTTTACCCTAGTTCGTAAAACTGGTAGCATAATAATTTTTTTACAAGAGAAAGCAGTAAAGAAACTGGTCCCCCCTTTGTTTTTTCCATCACTCTAATCTCTAATCCCCTTTCAAAATTTCTAGGGTTTCGACGATCCAAACACCCGTGCAACCACCACCACAGGTAAACTTATTGTATCATTTCCCTTATGTCAATATCAGCAGATTTATACCCATCAGAAGACGACCTTGTATACGAAGAAGAACTCCTTCGTAACCCATTTAGTTTAAAACTCTGGTGGCGTTACTTAATCGCCCGAACCGACTCCCCTTTTAAAAAACGTTCCATTATTTACGAGCGTGCCCTTAAATCCCTCCCTGGTAGTTACAAACTATGGCACGCGTATCTCCGCGAGCGTCTCGAGCTAGTCCGTAACTTGCCTGTTTCGCATTCCCTTTACGATAGTTTGAATAATACTTTTGAGCGCGCTTTAGTCACTATGCATAAAATGCCTAAGATTTGGTGTATGTATTTGAGGAGTTTGACTGAGCAGAAGATTGTGACGCGTACACGTAGGGCGTTTGATAGGGCGTTGTGTGCGTTGCCTGTTACGCAACATGATAGGATTTGGGAATTGTATTTGGTTTTTGTGAGTCAGAGGGGAGTGCCGATTGAGACGTCGCTTAGGGTTTATAGGAGGTATTTGAAGTATGATCCGGGTCATATAGAGGATTTGATTGAGTTTTTGTTGAGTTCGGGATTGTGGCAAGAGGCCGCGGAGAGGCTAGCAGGCATTTTGAATGACGACCGATTCTGGAGTATAAAAGGGAAGACTAAGCACAGGCTCTGGTTGGAGTTGTGTGATTTATTGACGAACCACGCAACTGAGATATCAGGGTTGAATGTGGATGCTATTATCCGAGGGGGGATTAGGAAGTTCACTGATGAGGTTGGGAGGTTGTGGACTTCGTTAGCGGATTATTATATTAGAAGGAACTTGTTGGAGAAGGCGAGGGATGTGTTTGAGGAGGGTATGACGACTGTTGTTACGGTTAGGGATTTTAGTGTGATTTTTGATGCGTATTCGCAGTTTGAAGAGAGTGTGCTTGCGTTGAAAATGGAAGCGATGAGTGAGGACGAGGATGAGGAGAAGGAAGATGGTGGGAAAGAGAACGGTGTCGAGGATGATGATGAAGACGAGGAAGATGATCGGCTTAATGTGGGGAAGTTGGAGGAGAAGCTTAAGAAGTTTTG
This sequence comes from Tanacetum coccineum, assembly GCA_026074375.1. Taxonomy (NCBI): domain Eukaryota; kingdom Viridiplantae; phylum Streptophyta; class Magnoliopsida; order Asterales; family Asteraceae; genus Tanacetum; species Tanacetum coccineum. The sequence goes on along the minus strand of BQNB010000510.1, from coordinate 6,022 downwards.
GTTGTGTGACGAGAAGGATGTTGATTTGAGAATAGCGAGATTGGAGAATCTTATGGACAGGCGACCTGAATTGGCTAATAGTGTTCTTTTACGCCAAAATCCTCATAACGTGGAACAGTGGCATAGGAGAGTTAAGATATTTGAGGGTAATCCGACTAAGCAGATACTGACATACACCGAAGCTGTAAGGACGATTGACCCAATGAAAGCTGTTGGCAAACCACATACGTTATGGGTTGCGTTTGCTAAGCTCTATGAAGCATATAAAGATGTTGCTAATGCTAGGGTGATCTTAGATAAGGCTGTGCAAGTTAATTATAAAGCTGTGGATAATCTGGCTAGTGTTTGGTGTGAATGGGCAGAGATGGAGCTTAGGCACAAGAATTTCAAGGGAGCGTTGGAGTTAATGAGGCGTGCTACTGCTGAACCGTCTGCTGAGGTGAAACGCAGAGGTAAGCTATTCCTCTGTTCTTATTTTAATTTGTTATGCATATTTGATACCTTTGTATTTGCTGTTTTGTTTTCACTTTGCAATTACGATAAGTGCACAACATGGTTAAAACGAAACCAAATTTTACATAAATCATAGCAGAACCTATTTACTGATAAAATCTACAGTTTTCTGTTCTGTCTGGTTGAGGATGACCGTGTAGTTCTAGATATAGATCATGGCAGTTTCGAATATTAGATGTAAAAATATTCAATGGAGTTAGTTGATATACGCCTGAAAACACCCTACAGTGGAATTTCGCATTTGGTAGCTTGAAAGGTTATGTCTGTCGGCTAGACAAGCTAACTTTTTATGGTGATTAGCTAGGTAATGGTCAGAACGGGGTTGGGTTGGGTTGACCCAACAAGTTCCACTATATTTTAATCTCCGTGACTTATTTCAGTTTTAACCGAGTTTTTCATTTGTCCCATTTAACCCGTAGAGATAAAACCATAACCTAAATCAAACCAATCTCATCAGTAAGTGGGTTGAAGTTGACACCTTTTATGATTATGTTAGCAATCTGTGCCCTGGCATTGGTATAGTTTTGTACAGTTGACTTTGATAACTTTATATAGCTACTGTATTAATAAACTCGGATGTGATGCAAACACATAAAAGTTGACCTTTTTTTTATAAAGAATTGAAGTCTGTAACTGTTAAACATGTATCATATGCCAGGATACTTGCTAAAACCTTTGAGGTCACTTAAAGTGTGAACATTGTTTGTTGATAAGAGGCGGGTCTAAAGCACTTTATCTAAAATAGAGTTGGCTGTTTGTTTTATTTTAATATGATCGTCTCTTCTTATGTTTTTATCAAGCCTCAAAATATAAGAATTTCCATAAATTTGTAACAAACTTTAAATCAAAATCCAAAATTAGGCAAAAATCCTTCAACACTAACATTCCCTCACGCGATTAGATACGACTGTAATTTGGTTTTATACACTTATCCTAAATTTTGAACACTCTAGCTACATGTTTCGTTTTTGCGTCAGTGAGTATTAAAACTTTAAAAGGGTGGATATTGGAAACAGATGAAGTTTAATAAAAAAAAGTTGGGCAAAGTGGTGAAATACCTTGTTAAAGTCTACAGAAATATAGAGGAGGCAAGTGATTTTCGGTTCTTTTGTTATCTAAATAACGTCTTCCTATAAAAAATATCTGAGCGCCCACAGACATAAGCGCATAGAAGAGTTCTTATTGGAAAAAACAAACACCACGGTAGATGTCACTGTGCATATTATGAATTGGCCTCTATTTCTCACTTTTGTAGCATACATGTTTACAATTCATAGCTTGGACATTGCTACTGAATTAATAAATCCAGGTAGAATGCAAATACATAAAATCTGACCTTATTGTTTATAAAGAATTAAAGTTTCTAATCGTTGATGCTGAGCATATATCTGCAAGCTTGGATTTTTGCTAGACATTTGAGGCCACTTAGATGTCATGGTGCATATTACGAATTGGTTTCTGCTTTCCACTTTTGTAGCATGCATGGTTTAGAATTGATAGCTTGGACTCTAGAATTACAACTTACACTGTTTTATCTTGCAATTTTCTACTGCAGTGGCTGCTGATGGCAATGAACCAGTTCAAATAAAGTTGCACAAGTCTCTAAGACTTTGGACATTTTATGTAGATTTAGAAGAAAGTTTAGGCACTTTGGAATCAACTCGTGCTGTCTATGAGCGGATCTTGGATCTTCGGATTGCCACACCACAGATTATTATAAACTATGCAATGCTCCTTGAGGTATGTAAAGTCACTTGTATTTTCTTCATTATATCCAAATTTTTTTCAATTTTGCAACCTTATTGTTCTTCATGTTATTTTATTACTACTACATGCTTCGGAAACTGAAATTTAACTTACATGTGCTCCAGGATCATAAGTATTTCGAGGATGCTTTCAAGGTCTATGAAAGAGGGGTGAAGATCTTCAAATATCCACATGTGAAAGACATCTGGGTTACTTATCTCTCAAAGTTTGTCAAAAGATACGGGAAGTCAAAACTTGAGAGGACTAGAGAGCTATTTAAGCATGCTGTTGAGGTGGTACGATTACCGGTCAATTGTGCATTGCATTTATGCTTGTTATGTGGATAGTATCATTCACTCTCTGCTCATAAATTTTCATCTAACTTGATTGTAACTTATCGGTTTGATTCAATGATTGTTGAACAGGCTCCTGCTGAAGTTGTAAAGCCATTATATCTTCAGTATGCCAAGTTAGAAGAGGATTTTGGTCTAGCTAAACGAGCCATGGGAGTTTATGATGAAGCAACAAAGGCGGTCCCAGCCAGCGAAAAGTTGAGCATGTATGAAATATACATTGCTCGTGCAGCCGAAATATATGGTGTTCCAAAAACTCGGGAGATATACGAGCAGGCAATTTCTTCTGAAGGGCTCCCCGAGAAAGATGCTATGAAGATGTGCATCAAGTATGCTGAGCTTGAAAAAAGTCTTGGAGAAATTGATCGTGCGCGTCATATATACGATTATGCATCTAGGCTGGCAGACCCTCGGTTTGATGGTGATTTTTGGAAAAAGTGGCATGAATTTGAGGTAAACCATGGCAATGAGGATACTTTCCGTGAAATGCTTCGGGTTAAGAGGAGTGTTTCTGCAAGACATAGCCAGGTATGCTTACTTTCTTTCGGTCTTTCTTGTCCAACAGGTCAAAATGGATTTGTGTTCAAACCGACAGGCGTTAAATAAACCATTTTTTTCCTATGCTTATTTGTTATTTTTTGTTTTTCTATGAATAATAAATGTGTTAGTTAGGATTACAAACAAAGTTAGGAGGTTGTATGCCTTAAACATAGTCTTGGGGGACACATTTAAATAATTGTTATCAGAACCTAAATCTTTGAATAACAAATTTTAAGAGGGTATACACATTAATAATAGTTTTTGGGGGACACATTTGAGATAAAACATGACCAGGGCTGTATAAGAGCCGAGCTTGAGATCGTCGTTTGTAAAATTTGAGCTAAGATCGTGACTGATATTATATGATTGAGCTCGTTTGTCAGATGAGCCTAAAGGAGCCAAAGTCCGTCTTGATTTTTGTCTGCACGATTGTTTAGGCTTGCAAGCTTAAGTGAGCTGAGTGTTTGAAGCTTGGGCTCAAGCTCTGTCTATTAAACCAAATCAACTTCTAGCTTGTCTATTTTGAGCTCGGGTTGAGTTTCTAGCGAGGCAAGCCTGAGTAGCTCAGATTACGCGCACCCATAAATACGACGTAATGTGACCCAAAAGTAGTTCAAAATTGCTACATGTAGGGAGAAATATTAATAAACAGTTACAACTTTTTCTTTAAATGACTTATCAACTACCCAATGCCCTAGAATGTAAATTGGAGATTGTAGAGGGGTATAATTGGCATAAAGAAATGCATGAGGATTGAGGATCATGATACTAATATGTTTTAATTTGTTATTTCAGACACATGTCTTTTTGCCAGAGTACTTGCAGAAGCCTACTGTAGATGAAGCAATGGATCAATTAAAGAGAGCCGGAGTCCCTGAGGACGAAATGGAAGCTTTAGAAAGGCAGCTAGCGCCAAAGGAAGACAGCGCTGCTAGGAAGCTTGGATTTGTCAGTAGCAGCATCCAGCTATCAGAAACCGCTTCAGGATTGATCCAAAATCAAGAAGAAATTGAACTTCCAGAAGGAAGCGACAGTGATGAAGAAGATGAGGATGGCAAAGTCGAAATTGCACAAAAAGATGTACCAGATGCTGTGTACGGAGGTCTTGTCAGAAAACGAGACGAAGAAGAGGCGGAAAAAGAGAAGGAAACTGGTGATGGTGACACCCGTCTTGGTGCACTTGAAAGAATTAAGCGGATGCGGCAAGGTAACTAAGTTTTGTTATTCAACCATTTTAGTGGAGAGTTGTCTAGAAATATGTTGTAAAAACTTTTTCATAGTATTCTTACTACTTTGCTAGAAACATTTTGATATTGGAGTTTATTTGATATGAATTTTGTAAACTAGCAAAATGACCAGAAAATGTGTTTTCTCACGATTATCTCAAAAGTTCGAGTTATAACATATGTAAGCGATGGGCATGTCTTGAAGTAAACTTTAGTTACTTGCTCACTGCTGTTGTAACAAAATATGGGTCCTATATGGTGCTTGTCTAATGTTCGTCCATTCATTGATTTCTTTACCACCAAAGCAAGCACAACTGTAAATATATTTGACTTCCAACTGTATCTGGTCCGTATACTGTGTCTATCTTAAATTCTTTTTATGAGTCAAGTATGTATCTAACTCTGAAAGGAACAACCAGGCAGAGTCCAAAATACTAGGAACTAGGAAGAACAGTACATGAAACTCTATTTTAAAACACGTAATTGAACATTTGAGAATGCCATTTCTTTTGGTTTTACAAGCCTGTGTCCCCACCTTAGGCACATGTTAGAAAAACCCTAAAGTAAATACTATGTTTCTATTGTTGGACTTGCTGTTTACTAAAAGGATTTGAAGATGATAAATGCCAATATTCACGTATACAAAAAGTAAATCCATTCATTTTACACAAACAAAAAACTGAGACAACTCTATTTTTGTTTTTGTTTGGACACTATAGTTGTTGCCAGATATGTACTAATTTCAAATTTCAACTGTAATGAGAAGGAAAGGCTTTTGAAGTAGTATTAAATAATGCAAGAATAACATAGAGTTCATGATTGTTTCCATCTTCTTGGCTTCGAATACACCACACCAAATGCCAGGTGGCTCATCTCTACCTCACTGGAATAGAAAAAGCAGATTTTCAGTTTTGTGGAAAACCGTATGACATGAGGTTCCTATTTTTGCGTTATACGGAGTAACATTTTTAGCGGTGATTTGTATTATAAAACTAATACTCCCTCTATAATCATTGTTGTCCGCCGATAAAAAAACAACATAGTTTTAACATCATCATTACAACTTTTTCTCTCTTACTTTTTACACGATAACAATTTTACCTTTAACCAATTAATTTATATTTTTTTAACGTTTGTAATAATAACCTCAAGTGAGGATGATATGATAAACTTAATGTAAATTCTTTATTTAGTTTTGAAAGTAAACAATTAATTTGAGATAACAAAAAAAATATATATAAACAATAATTATAGGACGGATGAAGTAACTTCGTAAGACATAGATGCATTAAAATCCTTTCAAGTTAGTTTTAAAATGATCTATCATATTAACAAATCAAACCCACAAGTAATATAGATAAGTGTTTTTCTTTTAAGTAAAAATTAATAGCCAACATGTATTTTCCTTCTCACAAATAACTCAACATGATAGCTCAGGTTAACTGCAACTTGAAAGGGTTCTTCATTCAACAAAGATACAACAATACAATTACAATTAAATGGAACAAACAAAGCAACAACCCGTACTTCAGGGGTTGTGATCCATTCAAGCCAATTTAAACGAAGGTTTTGATGGAATTATACATTCATAACAATTTATAATTATAACATCAAAGTATAAATATAGCGGAAGCAATTAGGATC